>JABYQK010000103.1:0-136041 GCA_022606075.1 Fomitopsis betulina
TGTACGCACATGAGCTATCTTGTGTCCCCTACGTCACTGTACCATTCTATCTCTTCCTTCCGTCACCGTTTTCCTCACCAGACGAAGTAATGATATCGCCTCTTGCGCGTAAACATCACGATCCGGGTCATCATCCACCTACAGCGCGTTACGTCTCTCGCAAACAGTGCGACACAATAAAAGACCAACCTCTGTCCAGGTGAACTCTTTCTTTAGCAGCGTGAAGAATCGCTTATCGGCCTATGCACCACCGTCCAAATGTACTCTACGGACCAGTGATCCGGAACTCACCTTTCGTCGCTTCTTGTAGCAGAACAACACCTCGGGATGGTCGTCCATGCGCTCACAACCAGCTACGAGATCGGCGAGTGTCTTCACCAGCAGTGGGAACACGGGCTCGAAATAGACGCAATCGGCCGCGATGATCAGCGAGGCGGGCGGAATGTCTTGCAGTATCGGTGAGCCCCTGCCCTGCGAGAGATGTCAGACACATATGTGTAATGAAACGGCAGGTATCGGACCAATCGAGCTCAGCAACATGCACGCGCGAGCAGAGATCGTTCATCTCTACATTGTGCTGCATGATGGGCAGAAGTGGGCTGGAGAGCATATAGGAAGGTTGAGTGGTATAGAGCAGCTGTATGTAAAGGCACCCACGCCTGGTCGGTGATCCACACCTCCGCGCCCAGCTTGCCCGCGACGAGCCCTACGAGACCTGTTCCGCTCCCTAGCTCAAAGACTGTCTGCCCTCCGAGGCTGCCCCTCCGTGAAATGTAGCGCGAGAGAACCTGCGCATGCACCAAAAGGTGAGTCCCTTCCCCGCCGCGCCGGCAGGCAGCTCGGGGAGATGTACCTCTCCCGCGGGCCAGGCGATCCCACCGCAACCAGGTGATGCATCCACCGCGAGCCTGATGGTGATACTTCTGTGGTTTTCTTCGAGACTGACACTTGTCGAGCAGGGAAACGTGAGCTCGATCGTTTGGTCGAGGATGGATGGTGGTTGTGCAGGAACGATGCTATCCCAGTCCCCGCGGTCTTCAGCGTCGAGGTCATGGTTGTCGCGCAGGTGGCGAAGAGGATCGAGCTCGTCGAGTTTCTGCTCGAGCGCGATGTCAAGCATAACGAAGAGACGTCCGACAGCAATGGTCGAAGGTTTCCCAGTCGCGCAGATTGTGGCGCTCCCGCGCGTTCAAATCGGAATCTGATTCGGGCCTGGTCGGTGGCCATGTGGATTCCTCCTCCTCCTCCTCCTCCTCCTCCTCCTTCTCCTCCTCCTTCTCCGCCTTCTCCTCCTCCTCCTCCGTCCACACTCAGACACACCTCTTCTCAAGCCCTAGCATGCTATGCCCCGCTATGCTTCAACGCCTTCACCCAACCTCTCCTCGCGCTGACTCTTCCAGGTGACTTGCCCTCCATAGCTCATAGCATGGGTCAACAGTGCCAGGTTGGACCGCATCGTCTTCAGTCGTCACAGCTTTGATGCTACCCGTGCCTTGCGTGCCGCTTTGCTCACGTTGCATAGGCACACTCGGACCCTCCGACGCGGCATTCTTTATCCTTGCTCGAAACGCCTGACCATTCTTATGTCACTTGTGTTTCGACGTGTTGTACTTGAGCACAACGAAACGCTCGTAGTCAGTCTCCTGGATGTACGTAACGGCCAGCCTCATGTCCAATTCCACGTGACATAGTCCATTGTCTGTGTGGCGGCGGCAGGCGCATATATAAGGCCGACCGATCCTGACTTGGCCGCCACCCGCTCTTGCTCTCCCCCCCCGACCATCCACCGCCATCTGTCATGTCGACTAGGCATACCCTCTACGACGATTGATCCCTCCACTGCCATCGACAACGAGGCCCTCCTTGACGCCACTGCCTATCGAACAAAGGTGTGCCACTCCGCTCACAAAGGTGTGTCGCGGCTTACTTTGCCTCATCTCCATCCCGTTTCTGAACATCGTGCGGTGAGCAGCGTCAGCCACAAGTCAGTCAACCGCCGATCATTCCAATATATAAGCCACGCTGTGGCCTCATCCCATCCTCCTCTCTTCCCCCCCCCATGTGCGCATGTGGCGACTTCCCGGACATTGTCATCAACCCCAAGCGGCGGCAGAGAGACTGGAACGGGGCATGGTATGTCATTTGTGCCCGCCCGTCTCGTGCGATCGTCTACTCATGTCCGTCGTCTATCCTGCGCCGATAGGTACATCAGCGAGGCCGCCCATGGCTCGTTGTACCGTAAGACATCGCAAGAGTCAAGCGCCGCAACGCAGGCTGCATCAGCTCAAACCCCGCCACAATGTCTGCAAGGAGAGACCGTCAAGCAAAATGCGGGAAATATTGGGATTATTATGCGAGAGAATGGTCAAGCGCCCCAACCCCCTAGATCTCGCCCGGCGAGTGAAGCGTCCCAATTGGACCGGCCTCAAGAGTCAAGCGCCCCAAGACGAGGCTGCGCCAAGTCGCTCGACATTGAGAGCGGTTAACCTCAATTCAGATAGCCCGGATGGCGAAGAGTCAAGCCCCGGAAGACTATGTGGTAGCCTCAAGGGGAAGAGCTCGAACGAGTGAAGGGTCAAGCGCCGCAAGGGAGGCTGCTGCAAGAGCCGCAAGATAGGCCACCCGAGGGCGGGCGGACACTTGCGGAGACGCAGTGTCTGTCCGGGCGCGGACCTTTACGTGGTCCTCGGGATAAGTACCCTCGCGAGAGCGAGGGGAAACCAACACGCGCCGAAAACTTCCCGATATTTAGTGCTGCGCTCGATGTGCCTTTGTCGCGTAGGTATAGAGCAGCAATCGTATGAACATCGTTTACCTGATCGCATTGAGGAACGTATAGCGACTGGAGCCCACTTCGACTGAACTATGCAACGAGCGACCGCTAAGATTTAAGTGTGCGCCCACGACTCGCTAGCCGGTCACTTGGAGGTGGGTGCGTACTCGTTTTCGATGATGGCCTACGCCAACCTTTCTTGCACAATCGGCACTGCACTCTCAGGCAACAAGTCAAGCTCTCTACGCCGTTCTTTAAGGACCAAATGCTGTACACGCTAGCTTCTTCAGTAGAATCTTCCAACCCCTCTTTACGCGAGTCAATCGCTTTATGGCTCTGTTTCTCACTTATCGAGCATCGCTGCGCGTATAGTCCGGATGTACCATCGCGTCCTTACTCGTCAAAGTGCAAGGGCTGCTGATGCGCTCCGCAGCCAATCCGGCATGCGAACAGGTACTTGCTTGTGCTCAACTCCCTCTTCGTCAAAGTGCTCATCGACTACCACGTCACACCTTGACAGGTGGCGTCGAGACTTATCGACTCACTCTCTTGCATGTAGCGCAGTCGCGGCTGCTGGCCAGCCACGTTCTCCGACGACGACTCCCGTATACACCGCCGCACATGACCCCGTTTTCCTCGTGCAGCCTTACTCCATAGGCATCCATATCCTAGCGGCGAGACTCTGTGCATCCTTTATGCGCAATGACATTCTAATTGAGGAACAGAGCACCAAGGACGGGGAGGAGGACGCGAGCTAAATGCAGAAGCTGGATACATCAGGAAAGTGCGCCACCTACCTATGTTGCCTCATTGAGACAACGAGGCAATGAGACCGTTTGAGACAGGCTGTCTCAGGGCTGTCTCGTTTGAGTAGATTATTTCTCATTTGAGAGGCTACTGAGGCAGTTAGGTGCATAGACAACATGTATACGAGACACTACGAGACACTAAGGCATGCCACTGGACCGCAAAGAAATGCAACAAAATTGAATATAGATTTGAGCTAGACAGCAGGAGATAAGTCTTGTCCGAGTCCGTAAAATGCTCTACTGTCAAGATCCTGTTCTGCCAAGTCATCGAAACAACAGAATTACAGATAACATGGTGCGGAAGTAGGCAACTGTAAGGTAATGGAACAAAGCAAGGACACAAAATCCTGACATACCGCGCATGTGAGCAGCACACAACCACGATTTTGGGGTTACCCTGCGGTGAACACGGGCCCGCGCGCTGTTACCTGCTGGTAAACAGGGGCCTGCGCGCTGTTACCCGCCGGTATACAGGGGCCACGCGCTGTTACCCTGTAGTGAACACAGGCCCACGCGCTGTTACCCTGCGGTGAACACAGGCCCGCGCGCTGTTAACCTGCGGTGAACACGGGCCCGCGCGCTGTTACCCGCTGGTAAACAGGGGCCCGCGCGCTGTTACCCTGCGGTGAACACGGGCCCGCACGCTGTTACCCACTGGTAAACAGGGGCCTGCGTGCTGTTACCCGCCGGTATACAGGGGCCGCGCGCTGTTACCCTGCAGTGAACATGGAGCATGGATAGGAAGCATGACTCACAATGACCACAGTCTCATTGCCTTGCTCGGCAGTAGTGACCTCGCCGTAGAGGTATGGGTCGCCCTTCATGAGCGCGAACTCAGCACATGCAATGCGCTCATCCTGGCCTACAATGCGACCATCCTCCCAAAGCTGCTTGACCGCTTCAATTGCACTGTCGCCAAATGCTGACCGCCAAATGTACATGTGTTGCATGGTCTATCAACAAATTCAGCAGCATCAGCAATGAAAGAGCTATCTACTATTAGGTGTGATGAACATACCAACTTGTAGAGTCGAGTGTTAACTCTGACAATATATCCTAACCCGCCGTGATAGGGACCGGTGAATATCTCGCACCAGAGAGAATTAATCTCATCTGCCAAACCTATGGTGTCCTGCAACGCCCATGGGTTCTTGCGCTGTCCAAGGAGAGTGAAGAACCGTGGAACAACCTTCTTGTTATACAGACCTCGTGTCCCTGGAGGCAGAACATCATTTGTGGCACGACGGCGACCACCAGCACGGCGGGGGATGATCTCGGCATCATCGCCCCTGCTATCTATGTCAGATGGCATGGGGCGAGAGGTCTCAGCATCCAGTACAGTCACAGTAATGGAACCCTGTAAACAATGTCACAGACGGTGTCATCAGAGTGCAGTACACAGCGCGAAGAATGTACAGACCTGAGAGGTATGCCTCGGCTCCACGGTAGTGACAACAGCGCGGTGACCGCTAGCAACGACATTCAATGGCACTCCCTTGGACGCCGTTGAAGAGCGATGCTTAGGACGTGGCTGAGAGGCAGGTGGAGTCCAAGATGGGAGAAGGGCTGACGGCAGCTTTGATTGCACAGCATTCGACACTTTAGGCTTCTTTGCAGCCTGTTGACCTGAATTGGGACTGCAAATGCCATGACAGTGCCGCTTCCATGTCAATGTCATGTAGAGGTGATGAATACATACATGATGTTGTCCCGGTCTTTTCCCATCTTACGCTTTGGGTGGCCACGCACCTCTTGCTCAGGCGGGGCTTCTGTTGCCATAATGAATGTCAGATAATGAACTCGGAGCAACAACAGAGCATAGATCTATTACCTGTTGATGCCTAGCAATTGCGGAGTCTTAGTAAACGTACACACCAGAAACAAACATATGCTTCTGACCATTGTGATTGCTTCAATGTCGTGCCTTCGCACACTGTTTGAGTTCTTCTCCTTCCGTGTGGCCTTCGCCACTGGTGTTGCCTGGGCTGGCAGATGAATGGTAGCAAGGGGTGCTGGCATACTGGCTGCTGTTGGTGGGTTGGCAAGGAGATCTGCAACATACGAAGTCCCGGTCATGAAGTGTCAATGTTGCAGCTCAGAAGCTAGATCAAATACCATACCGGCGACATCTGGGAGCTTATCACTGTCGGATTGTAGGGTGGCTGACAATATATTCAGTTTCATGGCTGGGTTTAGAATGTACTGTACATACCCTCATACTCGCCCACACTGGGCAGCTCATGCGGTGACTCCAACATTTGCTGATCGTCCTGAGCATTGGCAGACCCAGGACCTGACGAGATTTGCTGCCGTCAATGCTTCGGTGGAACCTTCAGAGTCAGTGTGTGTCTGCTCTGTTGAACTTCTACCATTTCAGGCGTTATCTTATCAGGCTTGCCTGGTATGGACTTGTATTATGTTCTGCAACGCTACGTACCGTATTGTACGCTTACTCTCTTTCGCTCTTTATCTTATCTATAGGACTCGATTATCTCTCGTCCTATCTCAGTAGATTAGATACCGGACATCCGGGCCTCCCCTCCTTTGCATATGATATTACCGGTTACCTGGAGTTCCGGATTCCGTCTTACTAATGATGACTCACGTAGATTACACTTATGACTCATCATGACTCGACCATCAGGTGATGGTCTCACACATGTATATATACTGGGCTGGATACGCCCTCTAATACATCGTTCCTTCCTCTGCTTTCCTGTGTGCCTAACAGGACTCCCTCAGCAGATTCCCTCAAGAGGTTCGTTCTCCTGCCTTTATAGCCACTTCCATTTCACTCCTTCAACAGGTTATGAGCCCTGCGCTACACGCGCATACCTAGTTGTTTTATCCCTGCAGGATCTCAAGACTACGCTTCAAGGAGTAAGCGTAGCGTTTGCTAGTCTTATCAGAGACTTAGCGTTTGACGACCTGAAGTGCCCAAGGCACTGAAGGATCGGATTTCCAGTGGGCCTTCGCGCCGTTTGCAAAAAGTTTATCCTCCAACGAGACCTGAGAGAAAGGTCCGTTGACGCCGACTCTACCCGCATCAAGTTCGATCTCGTATCTAACGTTTTTGTGATTCCAGTCGCATCCTCTCCCCGCTCCCGTCCGCTCCAACCCCGCCGCTCAGCCGCGCCCACTTGCTGAACGCCTTTCAGCACCCGCTCCTCGCCCGCTCCCCGACTTCAAGAAGAAGTCAACCGAAGAAGTTGTTGGGATTCTCGAGAAGAAGGTTAGCGCCACCATCGAGCGCTACCAAGCAATCTTCGACAAGAAGTACCTCTTCGAGTCGCTTCTTGGAGACTCCCAGCGCGCTCTCCACCGCTTCGCAGACCAGCTCAACTGGGTCAGCGACAACTTCGACAAGGCCAACCAGTGGTCTAAGCAGCAGCGAGACAGCATCTCGTGGGCTTGCCGTTGCGTCGGCACAGTCGAATTCTCGACGCCGCAGGAGCCGCTAGTCAAGCGGTACAGAAAGGTCACAAAGGACCTAACGAGCATAGCCAACGGGGGCTATTTGGACTGGATCGTTTTGTAGATTAGGTCGGCGTACCTAGCGTTTTTATTGCATACATCACTGGAATATCATATAAGTCAAGCATCACATTGTGGCTTCGTCTGAGCAAGAGCTAGACGACAATTTGGAAGCAGAAGCACCAGAAGAAGAAACTCCATACGACTGCAGAGGTCTTCAACATCTCTTCGACGTCACAGAACTAAGAGACTATCACCGACGACCTGAAGAAACTGAATACCAGTTTTGGCCGTGTGACGAAACAGTCTGTGAACATAGGTGGTCCGGTCCATACATTGGAAGTACAGACTGGGGTATCCCAGTTGACCACTGGCAAGAAGACAATTCTTATTCTGTTTTCGCTTCTTTAAGCTTCTTTGAGGGTTCTGAACCTGAACCGCAACATCTTGCATCTATCCCAGAGTACGGGTCTCCGTCTATCCCCGGCTCTCGAGCACAATCCCCTTCTCCCATCGTTTCTCCAGTACATCTTTCTCCATCGTTTGCTCCTACTACTTTACCGTCAGATCTATCGAATCTCTTCGAAGAAGACGACGTAGAGGAGCTTCTAGCACCGTCTCAAGAAGAAGCAGAGGAAAGTCTATCGTCTGACCTCGCTTTTGTTCTTGAAAGTTTACCACCGCCCTCCGTTTCTGAAGAAGTCTCAGACTTCTTCGAATTTCATATTCTCACCGCCAACATGTCGGACATGAAGGCTG
This sequence comes from Fomitopsis betulina, assembly GCA_022606075.1. Classification (NCBI taxonomy): domain Eukaryota; kingdom Fungi; phylum Basidiomycota; class Agaricomycetes; order Polyporales; family Fomitopsidaceae; genus Fomitopsis; species Fomitopsis betulina. Next base: position 7,816 of record JABYQK010000103.1, read on the forward strand.
ACAGTATCCCTGTCCTTAAAAAGTCTTCGGACTACAAGGTGTGGTCGAGCCAGATGCTCGGCTACCTAACGTTTATCGAGGCCGATGACGCCCTCCAAGCTGGTGACCTCACCAAGGCAGACTACAAGAAGGCTAACGCCCGCGCTAAGGGTGTGATCCTCATGCGCACGGACAACAGTTTCCACCACCTTCTCTATGAGAAGGATGCAGATGGTAATGAGGTCATGAAATCGGCAAAGGACATGTGGGCGGCTCTCAAATCGCATTTTGGTACCCCGGACGCAGCATACGTTTGGTCGCAGTTCTCAGCTCTCATCAAGTCGAGAGAAATGGACGACAACAAGCCAATGCAGGATCAGATTTCGAAGATCCAAACCGTACTTAAGGACATCGTCAACGGCGGCATTAAGCTGGATGAGCCAACTCAGGCTCTCCTCCTGATGTCAAAAATCCCGGAAAGCTACTCGACAATGGTGTCAGCCATCATGGCAACCACCGTTCTCAAGGAGCTGAAGATTGAGACCCTCGTGAGCAAAATTCTCTCCGAGGAATCTCTCCGCCGGTCCGGTATGGGACAGTCTGCTTCAAAGACTTCCCAGGTAAAGGTGCATCACGGTCAAGGTCCTTGCTCACACTGCGGCAAGAAACACGGTTCGGACCAATGCTGGACCAAGTACCCACACTTGCGCCCACAGAAGGCCACAGACAAGGGCAAAGGGAAAGGCAAGGGTGGCAACGGCAAAGGCAACGGTAAAAAGGCGAACACGGTAGTCGTTCACACTACCACGGACGGTACAAAGGTCACTCAGTCCGGTTCATCCTCGTCAAACGGTCAAGGTGCTTCGGTGGTGGAGGTCGAGGAGGTTAAGTACACGGCTTGTACGGACCCTTCATGTAGAGTCTGTCCCCCTCGGACTGCTGGTTCATTAGTGGCTTCTTCTCTTGTTGTACATAATGGCGCGTCTGCTGACGCTGGATCCGCACAATTGAGCTCGTCGTTTTATTGCCCCGGTGTGAACAAGACTCATTCGCATCAATTCAAGTGCATTGCATGGCTCATGGATTCAGGTGCAAGTCAGACGGTCGTCAATTCTATGGAATACTTCTGGGATTACAAGCCGTATACGGTTCCCGTCGTTTTTGGTACAGCAGGAAATGCTAAGATAGAAGCACTAGGTCTGGCACCATCAAAGGTTTAACAACAGTGGCAAGGAGCGCATGATGATTACCATATCTAATGTTGCATACATTCCTCAGGCCTCTGGCTGTTTGTTTTCTACTGGTATTGTGGAGAAATCAGGACATACGCTCGTTCAAGGTTCAGGTCAGATGGTCATCTATGACCAACCGTTTTTGCATGGCAAAGTTTCTGGCAACGTTGTGATGGAAGCACCGTACAACTTCCTAAACAACTTGTACTTTTCGTTTATGGACGTCCTGGACAAGAAAACGGCAGCACAGCTGTCTACCCCTTTTCGTACCTGGCATCGCCGGATGGGGCATCCGTCCAAGGAAGTTATTCGCCGATTACCTGATCATACCAAGGGTGTCGATCCAGTGGGGGTTGAGGATCAATCCCCTTGTGAAGGTTGTCAATGGGGCAAATCTCATCGCGCCCATTCCCCGCGTCTTCCAAACGCGCTACAAAGCCTCTGAGTTGGTTCACACTGACGAAGATGGTCCTATGCGTACTCAAGCAATCAATGGTGGATACCGGTACTTCATTACGTTCCTTGATGACTTTTCGAGTCTTGGACGTGCCTATTACCTGCGTCATAAGTCTGAATCGATCCAAGCGTTCGAGGACTTTAAGGCATGGGCAGAAAATGTAACTGGTAACAAAATTATCCACGTACGCTCGGATCGAGGGGGGGAATATACATCTGACGCTTTCACGGCCCGTCTGAAATCCTATGGGATTGTTCATCAGAAGACGGTTGCGCACTCGCCTCAGCAAAATGGGCGAGCTGAACGCTGGAATCGCACGATCATGGAGAAGGCTATGGCAATGCTGCATCATGCAGGCCTAAGCCACGGTTTTTGGCAGCTAGCGGTTGAATCTGCAGTCCATATTTACAATCGCCAGCCTATGCGACGCCTTAAGTGGCAATGCCCGATAACTCTCTGGGATGGCACGGTCCCAGATATCTCATACTTTAGAGTATTCGGTTGCAAGGCATTCGTGCATGTGCCAAAGGAACGAAGACAAGGGAAACTCGATAAAAAGGCAATCGAGATGATCTTCGTTGGATATGAGCAAGGCTCCAAGGGCTACAAGTTCTGGGATGCCTCCAGTCGACGGATCGTTGTGTCTCGTGATGTGACCTTCGATGAAGATTCCTTTCCGGCACGTAAGGATTTGGCTAACCCGAAGACTCTGGGTCCGCCACTATTCGATCCTGTAGACTCTGATTCTGAGGATGATGACGAGGAACAGATCGAAATTCCACTTCCTCTACCGGTAGAGAGCGAAGATGTTTATGAGGACATCGACGAACCGGAACCAGTGGGAGAACCTGAGAGAGAGCTCCCTGAACCTGTAGAACGTCCTCAACCTGTTCAACCTCCTCAGCCAGTATATACTCGCCCTCGTCGAGAGAATGCTGGGAGGAACCCAAACAGGAAAAGGACAACGTTTATGGTGATGAGCCTCCGGCTCGGATCGACCGACGAACTGATACTCATGGAGATCAGCGAGCGGAAGCGTTTATGATACTGCAGGCTCTCAAGGAAGCCAATTACTCTGAATCGGTTCCTACCTCGCGTTCAGACGCAAGGAAATCCCCTGAATGGGACCACTGGCATGCTGCCGAAGGCTCTGAAATGAAGTCTCATGAGCAGAATGGCACCTGGATCTTGGTTCCCCGTCCCAAGAACAGGAAGATGTCAAGAACAGATGGGTGTACGCGCGAAAGCATGACGGTCGGTACAAGGCCCGGTTAGTAGCCAAAGGCTTCACTCAAGTCTGGGGTGAAGACTACCACGAGACATTCTCTCCAGTCGCTCGTTTTGAGTCTTTGAGATACATGTTTGCGCATGCCGCACTCGAAGACTGGGAAATGGACTCGATGGACGTTAAGACAGCATTCCTCAACGGTGAACTCGAAGAGGAAATCTACATGGAACAACCAGAAGGATGGGTAGTTCCAGGCAAGGAGGATGGGTCTGCCTCCTCAAGAAGGCCATCTATGGTCTTAAGCAAGCGTCACGTCAATGGAACGCTAAGATCCACCGAACTCTTCTAAACCAAGGGTTCATACGGACATATTCGGATGCAGGAGTTTACGTTTACTCCAGTAAAAGCAACGGTCAAGTCTGCTATGTAGTCCTCTATGTAGACGACTTATTACTCCTTGGAGACTCTAAACCGTTCATTGAACAAATAAAGAATCATCTCAAGAAGGAGTACCAGATGACCGATCTTGGACCAGTAGAGCGTTTCTTAGGACTCAGGATTCGTCGTGATCGTCAAAAGCGACAGATTCTAGTTGACCAATCTGAATACGTTCAGACCGTTTTGGAGAGGTTTCAAATGTCTAACTGCAAACCTGCAAAGACACCTCTACCTGCTGGTTCAGTTTTGGAGAAGAACACGGAAACTGCAACGGATGTATTCCGTACTGAGTACCAGAGCGTCATTGGTAGCATCATGTATGCTATGCTCGGTACACGGCCTGATCTCGCTTTTTCCATAACGAGACTCGCCAAGTTTGCCTCGAACCCGTCGAAGCATCACATGCGCCTCGCACAATATGTCTTGCGCTACCTAAGGGGAACAAAGGACTATGCGCTTTGTTACGACGGTGATTCCAACTCCGGGTTAATTGCCTATTCAGACTCGGACTGGGCAGAAGATCATGACGATAGGCACTCCACAAGTGGCTTTGTATTCCTCATGGCCAATTGTGTCGTTTCTTGGGTTTCCAGACGCCAACCCACTGTTTCCCTCTCTTCAACAGAAGCAGAGTAAAAGCAGCCTCTGATGCATGTCGTCAAATGGCTTGGCTTAGGAACTTCGGACAGGAGCTTGGTGACAACATGAACGCTCCCACTCCCTTGTGTCTGGACAACCAAGGAAGCATTTTCCTTGCGGTTAATCCTGCCGTGGACCGCCGCACAAAACACATCGAAATACGGTATCACTTCATTCGAGAATTCTACGAGAAGGGTGAAACCGATATCTTCTTTGTTGCGAGCGAAGACCAGCTTGCAGATGCGTTGACCAAGAACGTTCCCTCTCTGGAATAGAGAAACTTCGAATGTCAACTGGCATGGTCATAGCGTCTTGAACAAGTGGGAGTGTTGAACTTCTACCATTTCAGGCGTTATCTTATCAGGCTTGCCTGGTATGGACTTGTATTATGTTCTGCAACGCTACGTACCGTATTGTACGCTTACTCTCTTTCGCTCTTTATCTTATCTATAGGACTCGATTATCTCTCGTCCTATCTCAGTAGATTAGATACCGGACATCCGGGCCTCCCTCCTTTGCATATGATATTACCGGTTACCTGGAGTTCCGGATTCCGTCTTACTAATGATGACTCACGTAGATTACGCTTATGACTCATCATGACTCGACCATCAGGTGATGGTCTCACACATGTATATATACTGGGCTGGATACGCCCTCTAATAATCATTCCTTCCTCTGCTTTCCTGTGTGCCTAACAGGACTCCCTCAGCAGATTCCCTCAGAGGTTCGTTTACTGCCTTTATAGCCACTTCCAATTCACTCCTTCAACACCTCTTCTTCTCTGCATCACCTTACGATCAGCATCGAGCTCTTCCTTTGAGCGATGTTGCTGTGAGTATTCTTTGACTATTGCGCCTGGACGCTGAGCTTTGTTCTTTGGACGAGTCGAGGGACCAGCCATGGACACAGGAAACTGAGAAAGAGTGATAAGAGATGGAAAACGAGGGGACTTAGAAATGAGGGGGGAGCGGGCGGAAGGAGGGGCAATGGTGGAGAGGTTGGGTCCTGTCGTGCGCGGAGGGCCCCAAAGCAACACACATGCTTGCTAAGCTTGAGCACGGGGTGGATGAAACCGGGACGTCCCCGATAACAGCCCTTGATTGTCAATATTAGTCTCTTGTGCCACTGCCGGTCGCGGCATCACTCACCAACTCCAATCTCTACGCTCTCTACTCATCTCTCCAGCTAGTGTTGATGATGGACATCGACCCTGCGAAGTGATTCATCTGGACACCGTTGTCCGGGCAGCCCACCTTGCACCTATGTATGGTGATCAATTCATTCCACAGGAGCTACAATCTTCGGAGAGCATGGATGCTTTTCGTGCTTATTTGGTGAACAAACTGATTGATTACCATGCTCATCAAAATTTATTCTGATGTCCCTGAGTAGTTACTGCATCTAATAACACTAGTATTGGTTCAATGTGAGATTATGACTCGGAAAATATTTGCCGTGGACCACGAAGCCTGTATTCTGCTGAGGTGATGAGGCCCAATAGGCCAGAATGAGACACCTTAGACGTTTGAGGCGGCGTAAGACACCTCGACACTTTCCTGATGTAGAGTCTCCTCATACCCAGAAGGACTGTCTGGTGAGGCAAACAACCAACTACGCCTGTCGTCGACCACCGGTGGCAACTGCATGGCAGACATATTGTCAGACACTACAAAAACGCCTATCGATATGGAATGAAACTCGCCCTCGTTGATCAATGCGCCGTATGCAGTAGGCTTCTGATGGATTACTGTCATGACTCACAACCGTCGACGTACGCTCGCGATCGGTTGTTTAACTTGGTCTGAAAATCTTGAGTGTCCCCTCTGGCGGCAGACTATCGACACCTTCTGGCTACGTGCGCGACATCAAAACAAAATACTTAATCTCATGTCTAGGCTCCGTGTGGCGATGCTTTCTTGGAAAGATCCCTGTGGAACGCCGGTCTTGCTGTGGCAGACCATTTGGCACAGTACTTCGTCGGGCGGGTAGTACCAGGTTCGGGTGATGCGCTCCCGAGTGTCAGTCCTGGTAAGCACACACTCTGTCTCGTCGAAAATCGTGAGTATATTATGACTCCCGATCACAAAGAATCATTTCCGTATCTCAAGCGATGAAATACAAACACGGGAGGGAGATTGCCTGGTAGCATACACAGTGGCGCCATTGTGACCGGGGATTGAGCGTAGCCCTATGCGCACCATTTCCGTTTTCAATAGCGTTGATGCGGTGAGTCGGAAATCAATGGGGTGAGCAACTGGTTCTGCGTTGATGCCAATAGACCAATGCCGATTTCGCTGTACAGATCCACGGCGGCCACTGTAAACTCCCATGTCGCACGACAAGATAAATTTTATTCGTCCGAAGTCACTAGAGGTTCGCACGACGATAATGTCCACTGTGGACGGTCGCGGGGAATTCCGATCATATCAGTAGGACACCGGCTGTCTAGAGGAACTTACATATTACCACTGTTTCTGACGCCCCAGATTCATTGTAGATTCATTTGTCGGACCCCGAATGCCCTCATGCAGCAGCTGGATTCCTGGGATGTCATTATCACGAAAGTATGGTTGGAGGCGCACTGCTGCAGGATCATCGGTCAGACGCTCGTGTGCGTCTTCCTCAAAACCCTTCGGTCAATTCCATCTCGGACTGTGGCGGATCTCACCGCGAAATACAAGTTGTTGACAAATTCTTTTGAACCGCTTCTCAGGCTGGCAACCTCATACGTGGATCTGAACAAGATGCTGGATAGACAGGACCCTGAGCTGCCCTCGTACCGTGGCCCGCTGGATAAGGTGATCACCGCGTAACAATAGCGACATCTCCGCTACCGTCGTAGGCTGATCAGAATGGTAGCTTATCACACCCTGTTTAACGCAAGTAACCAAGCTGCAGGCTAGTTCCGGGACAAAATAGTCCTATCGTTGTTTTACGTATTTGCTCGAGGCGCTGCCTCCTGAACAGTTTGGCACATTGTTTCCGCCGACCCTGCTTCCTGAGACGCGACTAAGTGAGTACTGTCCGGGCTCCCAGTGGCTGCTGAGAAACGCCAACAGGTTTCCAAAACAGTTGGGTGCTTCCATCTACATCACGTCAATACAGAATTAACCGGTCATCCGTACAATTTCAGTGCCGCCTATTTCAAATGAAATGGCAGAAAGTGCTACACCGAAAAAGTACCACCACTGTGTACCAGAGACTTATAAGCAGCATCGCGTTGCCTACTTGTGATGCGTCTACCCGTAGCGCAAGATGGCGACGGCCCCGTTCACACACGAGTAAGTCCCCGCTCCCATCCAATCGCAAAATGCCAATCACCTGTTTGTTACAGGACACCCCGTGGCAGAGACCCTCCCTATCCAGATAGCCTGCTGGTCGACAGCGGACAAGACCCGAATGCCCGACCACCTTGTACCCCGTCGGTGGAGTCCGTCCTGCGTTACCGTCATGAGTTGATTGAGAGGTTCCGCAACATCGTCTGCTCATCGGCCACGTTGCCGCCGTACGCAGACGACCTCATCGGGAGTATACACGCATTCGTTCTTGCGCATCAGTATCCAGCCCCCACCGCCCTAGTGGCTGACACAGGGTATATTGCCCCCTGGAAGCTGCTGTCCGATCCCGCACCGGTGCGTAATTGACGTTGACTTATTAGATGTATCAAGCTGACACTCACATAGGTCATCGATGATCAACAAGCTGAGGAAGACGGCGGCAGAGCTGATGTCTGCAGATTCGGCAATTGCAAAGAGGTGCTCACTGACTTGACGGTCGGAGGAGTCACAGAACACCTTCTCCGTTGTCATTTCGGCGACCGGCGCTCGGATTGGCAGAAGGCGGACAAGCCTGTCCAGTGCCTATGGCCCCATTGTCGCCATCGGGGTATGCTAAAGAAGCGCAGCCTCGCAAAGCACATATGCACAACCCACCTCAAGATCACCGAGGTGAGGTGCGGGATACCTGGGTGTGATGCGGTACTTAGCAGGTCGGACGGACGAGAGAGGCACGTGGCGAAGGTTCACGGGTTGTCGGGCACCGACAGGGAAAGTTCAAGTTAGTGTCTCTCGCAGGTAGTACAGATTATTCGCGGCGGAACATACGTATGGTCGTCAAATTGCCATTTATATACAAAATGACGAGGCTGCTGGAAGTTGTGTCACGGTCATTCTCTGTGTGACCGTGCGTCACAGGTAACCTGGACTCAGTGGACTGCAGTCACGGCACATTTCTCCTTCCTCCTCCTCGGGTTGCGTCTTTCCTTGCCCTTGCCGCTTCACATCTTCTGTCCCACTATCTTGTCTGTGTTGGGGCAGCAGTGGACGACCAACCACCTCTGTGGTGCTCGCTGCGACGTGACGCCTTGCGTGAAGCCGCTGAAACGCGCTGCTACGTCCTAAGCACTCATGGCGAACCCGAAGAGCCAGCACTATTGGAGGCAGCTCAGAGAGACTTTGACGGCGGGGAGATGGGGGGAACCGTTTCCCGCCAAGACGCCCAACGGTAGCCCGCTCTCGTGGCCCGAACTCCTGCGCAAGTTCAACAAGCATTGTCCAGGGCACTCGCACGCAGCTGAGATCGCATTGCAGACACAATCGCTCTCGCTCCTGTTGTCAGTGAAAGATGTTGGGGCAAATCCTGACGATATTCAAGTGACTTCACCCAGCCAGCTCGACCTTGGACGGGAATGCATGTTGCACGAAGAAAGGTTAGGGGAGGCTACTGCGGGTTACGATGCACTGAAGGGACTGGAAACCGCCAACTCTGACGTATGTGCCTTGGCTGCTTGCTACTACCTTTGTTAATATATGTTTTGAAGTCTATCAAGTTAGCGGTAGCGTATTACGCGTACGCGCTGAACCGGCCGTCAGAATGTCTCCGAACACTGGCAGAAGTGCAAGGCCTTCTTGACGTGGACGGTCGTGGACCTTCTTCAGCGACAAGAATGTCTGCGCTCAGTCTTCGAGTTCCAAACGGTGGGCAAGACGGGTCTGTCTCCTCCGCATGGACAGGAAGCAATATCTCCGCGGTCTCTGTCGCGTCTGTGGCAGAAATCAGCGACGGGAGTGCGTGGGGAGCCACGGAGCGTATACGCAGCATCTGTCTGCAAGGCATGTCACACGAATGGATCACTCCGGACGACCAACAGAAGGCTCTGGACACCTACCTCACGGCACTTCCCCTCATATCCAGCGCAATCGCCGACATCCCGCCTTCCATGGCTATCCATCCTGCGCCTAGTGCAAATGGGGGGTCTTCCGCGGACATCACATCGTTCGGGCGATACCGTGAGCTCTGGCGGTGGGTAGAACGACTCCTCCGGCGCGCGACCATCCTCGCGTCGCGGTCATGCGACGTTCGAACGTCTGATACATCCATATGGTCCCTCCTCGAGTTGTACCATTCATGCAGCACGCACTGGCTACCGACCTTCCGACCTACACAGCGATCGACCATTGCCGTTCTGCACCTCCGTGCATTCATCCTCCGCGCGGATACATCTCCCTCCGATACAACTATACCCGCGTCCCGCGCCAGCTTAGCAAAGCCACGCCGGTGGATCAGTGCTGCGCGCTCAGTCATTCAGGAGTATCGCGCCATCCTGAGCGTCAACACACAGTTCCCTAAGGCGGGCGAGCAAAACGTACAGGTAGAGGACTTGGTCGACCTCAGCGTCGCGATATGGGAAGCGGATGGGGCAGTGGGCGAGTACGCAGGCTGGGTCATCGATGTGTGTACGCCCTCGCTGACAGTACAACAAATTGGACAGCTAACTCCGCTGATGCAGGTCCTATGGTGGGCGACACGGCTCACGTTCAACTCGTACAAGGTATATCGGCATATGACACGCCTCCTGTACGTCTCCGGTGACGCGGAGCTCGCGAAGCGGACGCTCCGCCTGTACGTGCAGATCGTGAGCAAGGCACGCGAGACGAGACTTGCTCAACCCGACGCAGGCACGGCGCTGGACAACGTCGACATCGATACAGATCAAAACTGGGTACAAACCTGCGTACAGGGTGCACGGATGCTATGCCGGCTGGCGCTAGCTGAAACGGACGGGCATTCAGCGCGTCACGAGGCTAAGGAGGCGGGGACCATGCTTGAGAAGGCGAAGGAACGTCTGAATCCTGACAAGAAGGAACTAGTTGGGAGCGTTCAACTCGCGGAAGGCATCTGGCAGTCTGTCATGGCCCAGATAGGTGCGCCACAATGCATGAGTTCGTTTCCGTGCCCTGTTTCTGAAAACGCTGGTGGGCAGAGCAGGACCCTCGCACGCGAGAGACGCGCCTTTCAGACTCCCTCGCTCTGTTTGAGGCTGCCTCCGAGACGCATCCTACCCCTTCCATTTACCATCACCTTGCCCTTGCCTATGCACGTCCTGGGCCAACGCGTGACTTGGAGAAAGCCATATCGAATGCGCGCTTGGCAGTAGAAGGCGAATCAAGCGAGGTTAGGCACTGGCATGTGCTTGGGCTACTACTAACTGCCGTCGGGGATTGGAGAGCTGCCCAGGGAGTGTTCGAGATCGGCACTGGGGTCGGCGAGGTCGAACAGGCAGAGGAAGATGTTGCAGCGCCTGCCCTAGCCAATGGTGTGGTTGCGCATGACTATGCTTTGCAATCTCAGGCCCCGCAGGTCAACGGTAACGGAAACACGAATGGCGACTCCCCAGGAGACGCAAGCAGTAGTCCGAGCCCAAGCCCACCTATCACGCTACTTGATCGTGATGCTCAAAGCATCCCGTCTTCTTCCACGCTTCTACGACCTATAGGTGACAGACCTCGGGCATCGCGACATGAATCTTTCGAACATGCACTGCAGCTGCGCATGTCCCAATTGACTCTTGCTGAATACGTCGAAGGACCAGAGGGCGCCGGTGACCGGTGGGTTGAGGTGTTCCAATGGGTCTCCGAAAGACGAGATCTCGGGGTAGACGACAGTGCGTACTTGATCCCGCAACTTATAGTTGCCAGCAATTCACTATCGCTCCAGAGAGGTTGTCAATTGACAGCAGAGCAGACGTTGAAGTACAATCAGCACCCTCTACCGAGAAAACTGCGGTACTAGCCCCCAGTGCCGGTCGCAGATCGTTGCGCATCCGGTCCTCTGTCGACACGGAGAGGAGCCCAATGCCAGATATTCCCATCACCGTCACTCCTGCATCTCCAGGCATATCCCGGTCGTCGCACGACAATCAGAACATCTCAGACGAAGCGCTCCCCGAACAACGCTCGTCGTCGATTGACGATTCTAGTCGAGACATGTCTCGTGGGAAGAAGGTGCGCGAGGCTGTCAAGCGCAATGTGCACAAAGGGCAAGCTGGTATTACGAAAAACCTGAAGAAGATCGGGCACAACGTTGGGAAGCACAGCGGAGGGCAACCAAAACGGTCGAATTCAGCTCCTGGTGAGTGCTGTAGACTCCTCGCCGCAGAGACAAGGGCCAACCCAGACGTCAGACCTCCATGCTGTCTTGGGTCATTCTCCGTACCAGGCGTCGTCTATACACCTTCGACAGCATTATAGCGTACACGCGTCACACCAAGACCTACCGATAGCGGACTTACCTCCGCCTCCTCCTCTGCCGCCGCCACCGTTATCGGAGCCCCCTACGTCAACGCTTCGGACTTCGGGTGCTCGTGCTGCCAAAGACCGGCGACTTTTGAGCAACCTCTGGTTGATGTCCGCAGCAACCTTCCGTAGACTAGGGAAGATCGAACAGGCAAGAGCAGCCATACAAGAAGCCGAGGTGAGAGATGAGAACAATCCAGCGGTATGGGTACAGGTGCGTTGTAACAAGTTGTTGAGTTGGGGTAGGGCTGATGCATCGGACCAGCTTGGGTTGTACTTCATGGCTCTCGACAACCGGGGTCGTGCTATGGAAGCCTTCCAGAAGGCGCTCTTCATCGTGCAGGATGATATCTCTGCCACGATTCACCTTTGTCGGTTGTATCTTGCCCCACCGACGAGCCACCCGACCCTCTCATCTCGAGCCGCACAAGAAACGCCGAGTCGAGACAGCGTAGACCTTGCTGTAGGTCTTCTGTCTGACCTTACTCAGGGGGCAGCATGGGACGTGCCCGAGGCCTGGTACTTCCTTGCGAAGCATCACGGGCTACAGGGTAGGAAGGACAGGGAACGGGAATGTCTTTGCTATGCCTTGACACTATCGGATTCCCGCAGTCTCAGGGACATTGGAATGGCGGTTGGATGGTGTCTGTGACCAATTCCGTATAGCACATCTACGTATGAGTTGAATATATACGCTTACATCGATGCATCATCTAATGGCAGATTGTTATGCTGGAGCGCACGCACACTGCATGGAGACGTGGCGACAATAGATTCCTGGTATGTTTACAGTGCGGCAACAAGAGTGCTATTTCTCATCAATCCATATACAAGGAGTACAAGGATGTGTACTGCGTAAGACCCGTACTTGGTAGCTCAAGTATTCATATGTAGAGGTATCTTTCCCTTAGTACAATAGTCTTGTCGTCGCTCTTAATAAGGTTCGTGCCTATGCTATTACCCAACGACTCTGAGGCATCCGCTTGGGCCCTACTCACTGCTGATTGATGCCTTGTGAGACGTGTCTGGACGAGGTTACCTGGGCATGAATGATACACATATGAGCATGTCGTAAAGGTCTGCGCAGCTGCGCTCTGCCAACCACCCGGTTGCTGTACGTAGTTCGGATGCGTCGGAATCGAGCATGCGGTCAATGAGGCCGAGAAGGCGCTCCCCATGCTGACCTCTGGCAGATGCAAGCCGCCATAATGTCGTCGGGAAGGAGAAGGAACTACGCATGGAGATGTTGGCCACAGAGGGGCATACTGAGGAAGACAACACAGAGTTTGATGAGGAGGATATTGCACAGAAGAGCGGTCAGAGAAGCCGGGTAGATGGCCTGCGAACCCCGTCCTCTGCCCGAGACCGTCTGTATTCGTGTGCGTGCCCGCTCAGGCCTCAGGGGCGCCGTAAAGGTTCACTTTGGGGAGACTTCGTTCCCCGGGACGGGCGGTGGTCACAAGCCCGTAGTATTGGTACACTGGCGAACAGTGGACACAGGGAAGCGGAGCAACTTCGAGTGGTTCGGCAGTAGGGAACCCTTCCCAAAGGCCACCAAGCTGGTGCACGCTAGGTACGGGGACCATGGCTCAGCGCTGTCCCCACCGAACATTTCCAAGAAACGTGGGTACCCCCCAACGGATGGAGTGGAAGAACCCGGCTGACACGCCGGGGAAGAAGAAGCAATAGCCTTGATTGTGCCTATCCAGCGGCGTATTTCCTTGTCTTGCATAACTTGGCTGCACATTCTGCCCATGTAATATGTCCGTCGGTCGCGTCTGGTTTTATTATCATTTGGAACCGGACAATCTGGGTGATGAGGACCCCTCCGCGTACCGCCCGAGTATCTGCTTCCTTGGCGCACGCTGTGGAACTTTACCGGTGCGCCGTGTAAAAGAAGAAGAAGACAGAGGGGGCGGCTGCAGTGATAGGCCCCCTGCCTCGCGATGCGCGGGAGGGCTGTGATGCAAGATGCCAACTGTGAGTATGTTCGGTGAAACGGGGCTTACCCTATGGATGTGGATCAATTGAAGTCCGGTCGGTAGTGCTTTCGTGGGGGGCTCGAGAAGAGGAGCCGAGTCGACTGCTCATTGGTAGCACTGGGATCTCGTGGCATGGAGGCCCCGCGCGAGGCAGCCCGCAATGGTGTGCGGTTGCATGAATGACATAAGCCCTCGAGATCGACTGGCAGAAGCGATGATTGGATTATCAGCCTCCCGCCATTGGATAAATGGGGCATCCGAATCCTATCTTGGCACGTCCTTCGGCATTCAAAGGAAGGAAGATCGTGCTGCCAGACCATGAGATCTCGGGTGTTGTATCGTGGGCGCCTGCCAGGGTCGCCGTGATGTACCTTCCCATAATTATAACCAAGTTCCACGATCGTCGACAGTTCTGCTTACCGCCGGGTGTCTTGGAGACCAAACACTATCATTATTTTTGCCTCGTCGGTCCTCTGGCTGTGGTACGGTCACCGGCGTCCGCACGTCCCATAGCAGCCGGGGCGACGGCAGGAAGAGCCTGCACGCAGGATTTACTTGATACAGGATTGTGGTCAAAGGCCACGACTCGTTGCCGCAGGAGGAGCAATTCTGTGCATAGATGTGAAGTCATCCGGGCATGTGAGAACATGGCGGCCATTTCGATTTACAAAGGTCATGCATAGACTCAACATTCTACCCCATCTCCACTCAATCGCCCTCAGCCCCGCTGCACGATCTCAAATCCGTGATACGTCCGCCACAAAACGTCGGCGACGAACGCGCTGTATGTGCTCTGCTCCGTCCCGACGACCGCCCACGCGCGCCCCACGATCATCGCGTCCAGAAGCGGCACGAGGAAGGGGCGCAGCGCGACGCCGTCCCCGGCGCCCGCAAGCGCAGTGAGCGGCGCCGTCTGTGCGCGGAAGTCGCCGAGGAAGAACGTGCAAGGGAAAGTCCGAGTGAAGCGCGTCAGGAGCGCGTCCGCGTGGGGCACCACAACGTCAGACGCGATGAAGAGCGGCGTGTTTAGCGCAGAGAGTGCCGGCGCGGCGTGCAGGGTTCCGGGGCAGGCCAACGAGAGGTTCGTGGCGGGCCTAAGGGGCGGCAGAGGCGGGTGGGGCACGCGCAGGGCGGGGATGTCCAGCGGGATCCGCGGCGGCACCAGGGTCATACTGCCCGAAGAGCCTGGTCCGATCGCATGCGGAGAGTCAGGCTTGTCATCGACAGAAGCACCAGCATCGAGCACTAGCGTCCGTTCCAGCGCGAGTGTGTCCTGCACGCTGAAACCGAGCACCTCGTGCACGAGCTTCCACCACGTCAACCGCACGTTCTCCGCGCCGTTCTCCCGGAAGAGCCCGTCGCCCAGGCGGACGTGTGCGCCAATGTACTGCCCGCCAAGCACCGCACGCACGTCCTCCGCGAGGGCCGTCAGCAGCGGGTTCGTGAGCGCCATCTTCTCCCGAATGCGGGCCCGCAGCTGGTAGTTCCCCGCATCGCGCAGGTGCAGCCGCGAGGAGCCCATTAGCGTACCAAAGAAGAGCAGCTTTTCTTGTCGCTGGGCGAGCGCGGATATCTGGATGGACTCGGTGTACTTGCGCGAGAGGGCAGTGACGCCGAGATTGGAGTTCGGCTTGAAGTCTAGAAAGCTGAAGTGATTGCGAGTAGTGTCCCTGAAGAAAACCGTGTCGTTGTTGTAGATACCCAGCCATTGTTCGAGCCGAGCATCGGTAGTGTTCCAGCACGGAAACAGGCGCTGCTCCAACTTGATGTCGGTTAAGTCGACAAGCCAGTCCCAGGGCACGTAGGTGAAGTCATGGTAGTCCATGCACTCAGCGGGGATCTCTTGGCTTCCATCCAAGCGGAGTCCTTTGCAGTGCTGAAGACCAACCTTCGTCGAATTCTCGAGCACATCGCGCAGTTGGTCAAGGGGCAAATAATACACAGGCGTGGTTCCAAGGCGCACAGGGGGGACAAGCAGAGTTCGATTCAACAGACGCGACAACACGAGAGCATTTTCGAAAGCGATACGTTGGTTATGGAAGCCACTGTGGGGCAGGTACGCAAGGTACCTCGCCGAAGAATCCGCAGAGAGCACAGACGAAAGCGTGGATGGTAGCACAGCGGGGTCAGAGCCCATCTCGAGGTCATCGAAATGAGCGACTAGCGTTGGTGAAGACACATGTGGAGGTTCGTCAGAAGCGTTGCCGAGCGGAGACAGAGTCGCAATGTCCCACCTCGTGGTGAAGAGATAGTAGGCCGCGCCGAAGCAAGAGACCGTTGCCGAGATCAGGAAGATGATGAGAACGGCCAACTGCTTCTGGTACGCTGCTCGTGGGGTGTCTGGGCCTGGCAGAGGCAGATGCAGTGGTTGTATGCGCGACTTGGAGAGGGTACGCATGCGGGGCGCGCGCAGCCGGTAGGCACCTTTCTCCAGCGAGACTGAAGGAGAGGATTGCGCAAGCCGAGCACTAGAGCTGCCAGAAGACATTGCTGTTCTTCTTTAATGATAAATGATCGTTAAGTGGGTCGTTGAGGGGCGACGGTACTTACAACGACCGCGTTGACGCACCAAATTCGTCTTCCCTCACTGGCAGGTGTATAACACACACGCTTGCGCTGATTACGCGGTCAGTGAGAACGGAAATGACCACAGCGGGGGGTAACGGAGGTGCCAATAGCGAGGATAGGCGAAGATGGTGGCGGAAGGCGAAGAAAGTGCGGCGCCCGAAACGGTGGGAGGCGGGCAGCGCTTCAGCGCTTACTGCACTGACACGGTCACATGCATGGATTAGCCACGCCCTCCATTCCTGCGCCGCCACAACATCAAATTAAATAGCTGTCGCAGGAGTAATAATTGTTCGTTGGTTTCTAATTCGATTCTGTGCTGGTAATGCGGGCTCCGACCCGCTTGTATAAAAGGTCGTCTCGTGCCTCCGTCGAATAGATCTCCTCCCCACTCCGGGCGGCCTAGCCTCGACTTCGTAAGCACTCTCTGACAGTATAATCCTGTGCAAACGGGGGCCAATGGAATCGGATCAGACTCTGCACTCTGGATCAGTCTTACCAATTCCAATTGTCAAGATCCTACTCGTTGTCTATCCCGTATAGGCCACAGGCGAGCGCAGCTCTTCAACACACCTTCTCGCACACAACAGGCGAGCACGTCTTACGCCCGCTCCATACAGCTGCGAGGTCATCCTGGTTATTCCACAGCTGCATTCATATCCATCTCCACGTCGAAACGCAAGGTGGTCCGTGATTAAATAGAGCGACGACACTAAAGCGAACAAGTATTCTAGCAGGTATCTCCTCTCTAATCGGCGTCTAAAATATGGCCCTCACCACCATCGGATCTCCGTCCATACCAAAGGCATGAACACCACACACGCGGTCCAAAACTGCAAGAAGGATCAACGTCTGCACCCGACGGAAGCGTTCATCACAGCTTACCACGCGGATGCACTTCAAGAACAAGATGGGCCAGTCTTCGATACCTGGCTTGATGTAGACCGGCTTTTCGTCCACGACGATTCGCCGTGGGTGTGTGAAGAGCACCCAAAGGGCATAGAGCGCCACGGCGAAGAAGTGGCGCGCCAACGTGAGCGTAGATTGCTCGATGCTGATGGGCCTCATGAGTCAGATTCCCCAAGCTTATGCCAGAGAACGTACCCAGCAAGAAGCGATACAGGCCCGAGGACGCAATTGCCGCCACGCTCAAAATACTTGAAACAACCTGTCCGAAGAACCTCAAGACACTCGTCTGTGCCAGTGTCAGCCTTGCGAATGAAACCAGAGGTGACACACTCACCATCAGCTCCAAAGAGGTCGTAAAGAGCTACACTGAGGATGTTGATGGTCGACGCATACTGTTTTCGCCGCCAGTGCCATTTGTGAAGCACGTGCGACATGTCGCTCCAATCAGTGAAGTCCTCGACGTTCTCCAGTAGGTCCCGCAGGATGACGACATCGTTGAACGCGACAGTCATACCGCCGCCCGTCAGTGGATGCCGCATGTTCCACGAGTCACCGACCAAGAAGGCGCCTTCCTTGGTACTTTGGCCCTGCTCGGCCGCGGGGAAGAAGGTATTGGGCATACGTTTAAGACGGCCCTGTGCCACTGCAACTTGCACAGGGTTTTGAAGGGCGGCGGGGAGCTGGGGAACAATCTCGTCGAGAACGACATGCTGTGCTAACACTCAGCTGGGAGTGCTAGGACAGGGGCGGACGGCTTACCTTGATGTCAGAAGGGAGAGGCGGCTTCAAATCGACGAACATCCGCGTATCGTGTGTTGCGATCTGGTAGAGCAGCACCGGTCCATGTCCCTTCACCAGCACCACCGTCCCTTGCTTCGGAATTGGCAGCTCTGCGTCCTGCAGGACAAGGCCGACGAAATGACTCTTCGTGTCCGGCTTCTGACCTATACCACGGAGCACGGTGTTCCGGAAGTTGGAGAAACAACCGTCTGCGATGATGGTGAGGTCGGCCAAGAACGTCTCCTTCTCCCCCGCCTGCTCCGAGCCCTCGACCTTCCTCGTTGCGCGCACGCCGAGCACGCGCCCGCTGACCGGGCACTCGACGAGCTCGGACACTGTCGCCTCGACTGTCTCCACGCCGGGTGCGGCCATGGCCTTCTTGCGCAAGGATTGGATGAAGCGGCCGTGGTGGAAGCTGCGGCCCTCGTAGCCCTCCGGATAGGGAATGTGCACGGGCTTGCCGTCGAGCACGACGCAGTAACCATGCACCGGGATGGCGTCGATGCCCTCCAGGCAGGATGTCATACCCAGCGCGCGGAGGGCGGCGACCCCGCCTGGTTGGAGGAGCTCACCGACGATGCGGTCAGGCTCCGCAAGCGAGCGTTCGAGGAGGCAGATGCGTAGGGGACGCTTGAGCGAGGAGAGCGCCTGAGCGAACGCGCAGCCCGCGATGCCAGCGCCGACGATGACCACGTCGTAGTGTTTGGAAGACATGTTCCGCAGTGGTGCTGGCGGACGTGTACCAGCAGCTTATGAGCAGGCGAGGAGAACAGTCGAGAGCTGGCAGGACGTGGGCTGGAGCGTTCAGGACATGTTCAATATTTTCGTTGTCGGCCCACTTTGCAGCCACCGCCCACGGCTTGTGATACTTCCGCACCTAATTTGGAAGGTATCGCACGATTTATGGCCGCGAAACGTTCAACGACTCCTCTTGCACTGCAAATATGGCCACAGAAACTCTCGCTATGTCCCCCAGGCATGCATGTGAAAACGTCAAGAGCGGAGGGAGGCGACGGTCGACAGGAGATGTAATGCGCTGGTCAGGAGATCCCAATCGCATGACGCAAGTCTTTAGGTTGCGCTACGCTCTGAGCCTTCGGTGCGCGGAATGCTCTAGGAGGAGTGGAAAGTCGCGAGGACACTCTTCTTCACAGAGAGAGGAGACAATGAGCTGGGCTCGACGACGTCTGGCTTCAAGTTCGTGCTCTGAGATAGGATTTCACACTCCCGCACTCAAGGGTTAGTCACCAAAACTGTTGTAGGTGTCCATCCAGGAGGCTACACAACCCACTAAGAGCCCAGGTCGTAATCCGAATTGTCGAAGTTTCAGCTCAACCATTGTTACGACTTGCGGAGCGCTTAAAGCTTACCGTTTTGGGAAAGCGCTGTAGATGCGGTGGCCCGGTTTTGGCAAGGCGGTCGTCGCAGCATCCTCTTTATTCTCCTGCCGTATCCCGAGCATTTAAAGGGGAGTCCCAAAAGTTACAGGCCATTTCAACTTCTCGCAGAAATGCATGAAAGGTTGCATTATCGGTGGGGTTCCGAGTCCCGACTGGGAGACGCTTCCCGACCGCGGAGTCGGAAGCGAGCCATACCTCGGGGGATAGCCCATGAGGATGCTTGTGCATGTATTCCCAAGGGCGAAGCAGCATCCCCGGACACTGCGTGCAGGAGTTTCGTAAGCAGTAGTCGCCGCCGCGGTACGTACCATCCTATACCGTGACCGTGACGGTTCAGAGATGATCATGAGGTGTGTGTGGTACAGAACCCCAAGACACCGCAATATACGTACGTCTTCAGAAATTTTAAGAAGTACACTGCTAACCAGACAGCCACCGTGGTGATCGGCGCAGCCCGTCGAACGCGCCCAGCCTTCACGGATAGAAGATGTCTCGAAAAGCGAGCGGGATAGACAGATATCAGACGGAAACTCTTGTTGTTTTCTGGCCTCATTAGCAGTTCAATCTAGTTTAGACTACGCATCACAGGTTCCAGACAACTAATCCGGAGGCACGTCCTCAGGAAGTCTCGGAATCCTCAGGAGATTCCCATTCATGGCTCTCCAACCCCGTATATGCACGGCGAGAGAATGTGACAGCCAAATTCATGGACTCAGGAACAGAACAGGCAGTATAGCCAACTCGGAATTGAACGGAAAGACGGACGAACGAACGCAAATTCGAGCGGCTACATTGCAAGGGCAATATTTTGTAGTTACGTCTATATGAATGTATGCATAGTGTAAACCCCGCTAAGAGCGAACGGCGATAGGAGGAGGATGGTCCAAGTAGGCCTTTTCTGGAATTCAGCAACGACCACTGTTCCGACGGAAGTGACAGATAGAACATGCTCAGCAATTACGTGAAATTGGCCGTGCCCGCACAGGACCGTGTCACATCGTCTTGCAAGAAGCGCAATTTATCAGTGCCAGTGCGACGCTCTCCAGGCTAGGAGCGAGTAGACCATTCCAGTGCTGTGGAGCGGATACAAACGATATGAAGAAACAAGCTTACCTGGCAGTACTTGTGACTTCTCCATTCTCGATAGGAAATGTCGTATCAGAATAAAAGGGTCTTGAGAGCGTAGAAATATCAAGGATTCCGAAAGCGGGTGTTATCTCAGGGAGAGTCTGGCCCTTCGTCCCTTCGTCGCGCAATCATAGGGTCTGGCGCCGCGAGATCCGACAGACAATTGAAGCCATTTTAATAAAGTTGCCCTCGAATATATAGAAAGTAGGATTCTTCGTGCCTTCTCGACCCTCCACTCGACCAATCGTGGATGTTGCAGATGACGCATTCCTCGGCCGCTCTCGCACGAGGCCATATGGCAGACGACTAGTCGGAGATTACGGATAGCGATGGGCCTCGCTTTGAACAGGACAATGCGAGGCTAGCATGGGAGAAATAAGCCTCAGGGTCGCGACTCGGCGAGATCGCGCTGATAGTCCATGTCTGTCGGCCCCATATGGTGCATTGCATGTGCTCGATGCAAGTCGACGTCCACGAGGAGAGAGGAGGGTAAGCCCGTGTCCACCGTCGAGGCTCCGAACTTGCCTGGGCCACGACCAATGTATACGTAAGTGGGGGTCCGCGAACAAGCGACGGTGGCGTCGGGCGCTCGTGGACCGCGTGGCTGTGCAGTGGCCGACGCATACGGCGAGGTCGTCGGCCTCCTGGCTTGCTCGCGCGTTCTTGACTCGGACAGAAGCCCACTCGAGTGACCAGAGTCTGCTATGTTCTAGTGCTGTGAACACGTCCTACTGCCCCAGTCGCCCGTCCATGAGCGCTGAGCCAACAGAGCAGCCAGAACACACACTTTGCCGCATATCGACATACTCTATCACTAACGGAGTTTTGAAGAGCTGCTACCTTCTGTGTGAGTCACGGCCGTCTCAGAGTTATCCCTCATCTGAAGTCGGAAGATGCTTGGCCAGCGGGCAGTTTCGCGGGGTTTGACCTCCTGCACCGAATTGAGGCTCCCATTCGTCTTGCCAAGACCTGGGCACGCTGAGCGTCCTATGTAGCTGCTTCGGCACTACCAATATACATCTGCGACATTGCTAGCGAGCAGGACGACGCCTGCCTTCTGAGCCGTCCCCATCCTACACCTCGCAAAGCGCCACAGCAGTCGCCAACCTACCACCGGGTACAGTCTTCACCTCCTCCTACCCTGAGTTTGGACCTGTTGGAGAGTGGCATACATGAGTGAGCCAGAGACCGACAGCAGTCCGCCCCCGTACTCTCCCGCGCCCCCCGACCACATCACGCGTACCGAAGTTCAGCGGGCGTCATCTACCCCGCATTTTCACCAGGCCTCGTCTTCTCGCCAGGCTCACCACAGATCATATCCGTCGTCCTCGACAGCGCTAGCTCAACCTTTACCGAACGCGTGCGTTCCTTCCCTACCTCTTCAAGGCCCCACTTCGGGCGACGAGACAGACGAGACCTCGGCGTCCGAAGATGGCATGGTATACACGAGCCCTTCGTTCAGCTTGGAGGGCAGTCTGCGATCGCGGTTGTTGAGGCGCAAGGGACCTGCACAAGACAGACCCATCACGACAGCGCCGCATGTCCCGGGAACAACGGAAAC
This sequence comes from Fomitopsis betulina, assembly GCA_022606075.1. NCBI lineage: Eukaryota > Fungi > Basidiomycota > Agaricomycetes > Polyporales > Fomitopsidaceae > Fomitopsis > Fomitopsis betulina. The sequence continues at coordinate 29,691 of JABYQK010000103.1, forward strand.
GGAGACTGAGAGCGACTCAGTGAGTGCACATTCCGCTCGTCCTGTTAGCTATACTTATCTTGTCTGTGAAGCCACGCAATTTGCCTACTGCTAGGCTCACACGTCCAGCCATAACACCTTCCGTACCCTTTTCGTTTCCTCCATGGGTCTTCGCGTCCCTTTTCGTCTTCTCCCGCCTCTTATCTATCGTCCCCGCTGTGTTCGGGACGCTATGGAATCTTTACAGATTGTTTTGGCCCCCAACTGGTCCAGGACCAAGCACCCTAAGTTGGCGCATTGACTACTTCGTTAGCATTCTATGGGTGAGCCCCCATACTCTCTCGCACTATTAAAACACGAGTTGACGTTCGTGGACAGTCGGTTCTGACTGGCTGGCAGTGCTTGCAGCTGACGACAGGTGTACTCAAACGATGGAGGGTTTATTACTCGCCTTTCGCAACCCTTATTCGTCTCTTCGCACTCCAAGGTACGTCGTATTCGTCAATGTGTCTCCGTCAGCTTTGACCATCGCGCTTGTCGCAGCAATATGCTGGCCAGCTACGCATCTAACGTTAACCTTGCTCAACCACGAACAGCGCCCAGCCCTCTGCTGGGCCGTCATCGGCACGACAACCTGCTATAGCCGCAGCATACAGCTGTGGGTTACTTCGAACATAGGCCCTGCCCCTGCATTGCCCCCGCGCATCGCCCAACCGCCGTCGCCGTCGCCGCTTCGCCGATCGCTTGTAGCAAGCGCGAGTGGTATGCGTGAAGAGTGGATCCGGCTACGCCGTCGGCACTGGGATTGGAATGAAGTCATTCAGAAGTGCGTGTTGCCTGCAGGTAGTATTTACTTCATTATGGCGTGGGCAGATATGTTGAGAAGGGAGTGGGAGATCTTGAATTCGTGATACTGTAGTGGTATGAAGCCTAGATGGTCTGTGGAATTGTTGGATGAGCGCTCCTCGCCTATGCCATGTGTTGTGAAGATGACACAGACATCTAGCCCTCCTCGCCAAACAAAGCCAGGTCAGCATCATCCCGATGCGGACGCTGCGTGGATCGCGCGCCCGCACGCGTTTGGAATCGAGAGTCGCCGACATGGACGCTGGCTTTGCTGTATCATCCTCCTCCGAGTCCAAGGGAAACCATAAAGTACGTAATACGTGAATGCATTGAGTACGCCATGCCGACTGACCCCCGTGCCACAGGCATGGTCGGGTTCTAAGTTTAATAACACTGGGCTATCCAGGCCTGTCTATCTGTTGGGCCTCCCGAACAACGGGGGCCACTTGTCAGCAGGGCTGATAGGGCAGCGTATCATCAGGCACGCATGTCTCGGTATGAGGATTTCTCGTATCAGGTTTGATCGTGCATAAGTAACGGCATCGCGTTGTCTAAACGGCCAGGCCGCTGCCGTGCTCTCCACGCTCACTCGGGGCTCTGTACTACTATTGCCTACGGGTTCTCTATACATCAGCGGAATATCAAATGAGAGCGTACCTGACATCTCGCTATGGTAACCCACTAGGTGAAACACAAGAACCTCCATCCCATCGACTTCGCAGCGCTTTCCATTGGCTTAGGCTCGACATCACCAGTGTTGTGCAACTTGCTGGAACACCTCATGCTCTGTGCCATTCTCCCTCCATCAACTGGCACAACGAACGCCGAATGATATCAAATGCCCAACGCTTAGGCCCACATCGCCCAATTTGCGACTAGCCAGTATCAACGCGATATATTTACAGACGGTCCTGGCCTTTAGAGAGATCTGCAGGCGGTAGGCATACACGCGCGATAGTGGGACATGGAACGCAGTCACTTGCCAAAAAGAACAAGCTGTCACATTGATGTTCCACCGTGGTCAATCAGGCTCGCAGCCGCTCGTGACACTCTTGCGACGTCTCTTGTTCTCAACCACTATGTTCACGTTCTCTCGCCATTGGCACTGCTGGACTGCTCACTCAAATCATCCAATTGATGCGGCATTCAGTCGAACTGATCAAGCGATGAAGTGCATTAGCTCCGTCATGACTCGGAGTCTTCGAAGCCCCAGCATTAACCTTGTTGACATCGGATAACTATCATACATAGTGCGGCGGTTATCTACACCTATGAAGAAGACTCGGATGTAGCCATATGAACGTACAGTCAGCATAACGGATGCTGTCACTGATACCGCCGGCAGAACTGAACCTCGCGACTCGTCCTCATGGATCGGCTACTTGCTTGCTTGTGAGAGCTTATCTTTGTGGACCGTCAACACCGTACATAAAGTCCAGAGCGTACCCTTGTACCTCTGCCAGTATCAGCTGTGTATCATGGGGTTTGCAGATCTACATATGCTGAGGTTAGCTATGTTCATGTGAGTCCTACTCTTGCTTATGAGTCAGAACGGAACTGAAGCCTGAGAACTCTTCTTAGAGGCGACAAGGCCACATGTCGCCAACATGATTGTGTCCGCCCGCCGCGGAGTCCTTTCGCCGGCGGGCCATTCGAGGATGACTAATGTTCAACTCAAAGTCGGTGGGTGTCTTCCGTACGTCGGCGTCACTATTTTCCGGTAAGTAGATCGGCTTAGATAACTTCGAACTGGAAAATTGGGAATCCGCGGCGGTTGCACAAGATCTCGCCTCGAATCTGACCATACCGGCACATAGATTCTGCTTGAGATTTCTTTTCGCTTCTGCAAGTCTCGTCAAAAAAGTCTTTCAAAGCTAGCGTGTATTTCAAAGTCTTACCCAGTCTTGCCAAGCGCGGCACCAAAAGGTAGCTTTACACGCAAGAGCCTGTGTTTGCGCGAGTGCGGCTGAGTGCGGGCCTCAGCAAAACGGCGAAACGGTGGCTAGCTAATAGTATTGGTCGGGCCACCCACACTCGGAATGATTTCATGTTTGTAAATAGTATTGATAACTTATGTGTACAGAAGCTACTAGCAGGCGTGATGAAACCAAGATATATGCACCCTGCCTCCACCAACCACGGGTACAGTACCGTCGTTGTTGAGTGCTTGAGGGCTTCTTGTCCTGCCCGTGCAGTTGAGTGCTTGATCACCTGCCCGACGTACTCGCCGTCGCTGTATGGGTCTCATTTACACTCTTCCTGTTGCTGCACTTGGTGCCCGTAGAGTACACACGCTTGCTCGTTACCGCGCCCTGACACTCGCGTTGGCCGTCCCTTCGCAGATTGTGTTTGAACGCAGGGCATTTGCTCTGTACGCTCGCTGTCGCCGGATGTGTCGTATTCAATGATTTGTACGGGTAGACCCCGGGTGTCTGGAAGTATACTCATACTCGTACCCGTATCCACCTGGCGGGTATGGGTTGCCTCGGGTTTGCGGATCTCTGGGCGGGTAAGCATACGAGAAAGCCAATGAACGCACCCGCTTCCATGTCCTGTCCTTCACTCGCGTGTCCTTGCCGCCTGCTCGCCGTCGCACGGACAAAGGCGAGCGTCTTATTACTCGCGTTCCCGCTGCTCGCCTGCCAGCGTGGGCCCTGTTCGCGTGGCCGTTGCTTGTATTCCCGCTGATGTGCACGGCGTGCTCGTGGTTGGTGTGCGTTCCGGCTGTGGGTGCCGTGCTCGTATGTTCGATGTCCTTGTCTGCGCCCACTTCGCGTTCATTGGCCGCGTCTGCGCGTATGTGCGTTCCTTCTATCTGCGTGTATGTGTGTCTCCTGTGTCTGAGGATATATTAGCCTCGGCAGTGGATGTGCGTGCCGTCGGCCCACTCTCTTGCTAATATGCCCGCCACCCGCTCTCATTTGTGCACCGGCCGCACACGTCTCCATTCTGCATACGCACAGGCGTTGTGCCCCACGCCGCCATGTCCTGTGCTTCAAGAGTGAGGGACTTAGAGTATGTGTATATGTGTACTCATCTATACATCACCATCGCCAGTACCCGCTAGTCGCTCCACAATGTCAGCCTGTTCCACTCCCACCGTCCGTTCATCGCTGCTCCCAGGTCGGGGAGGCCCGCAATTCTGAGCGGGGGCCTTTGCTCTGTGTACTTGCATTGTCCATAGTGATTTAAAAGGCGCGAAAAGTTGATATTCAACATCATATCTACTACCAGAGAAAGGTAAGGAGGAGGAGAGGCTGGGGGAGCTGGCAGAGCGCGCCGATTTCGACTACAGCCCTCCTCCAAGCCGGCAATTCCCGTCACTACGAACGACGACGGGCGCCGACCTCCTCCTTGCTCCCTCGCCGCTCTCGCGCAAGCTCGCTCTAGAGGTCAACTGGCCAACTCGCACATGGTCTTAGGCACGTCAACACGGCCCATACGCAGGCGAAAAACACGCACGGAAACAGTCCGCGCGCAGTCACGGAGTGAGCGGGCAAGACGAGATCGACTCCGCCTATGCACGCTCTTCGAAGGTATGCCTAACGTTTGGCTGGAATGGATGTCACTAAGGATATGGATACCCCCATTTGTTAGAGTTCAAAGCTCTGCTTCCGGTGTGCTAGCGATCCCGGGACAGGCCTGTATTGGGTATGTACGCCCATGGGGAGTGTTAGATATTCATCCTCGATGTTCGATTAACCAGGTGGGCACCGAAGAGGACTGCCGTAAAGCGGGGCCTTCGACGCCATCACTTAACTTGAACCCAGACCATCCGTAGTAGCCATAGGGCGCGCCCAATGCAATATTGCTTCCGGTTCAAGGCCCAGAGCGGCACGCACAAGGTCAGCGTTGTTTCCGGCCGCTGTTCGCTTCAGACACCTCAGACAACGTGATTTAGCATTGAGTACAGGTTGCTATGCTGGTTACCAGTTTTGTGCGTAAACTTGAAAGGACTCGCCGCAGCTTGTCAATCATCCAGACGGGCCTATCACGGCTTCATTTCGCAGTGCATAACGCCCTCCGTGGGACGTGCCGCACCCTCGTCTGCCACCCGGAAGCCTGAATTGCAGAATACACCGATGGATAGCAAGAAGAGGCAAGAAGCCGCTTCCGAGGGCGGCTCCCAGTGGGAAGAAGGCGATGCACCGTGGATTGCGAATTACGGGAGCACCAGGCTGAGGAAGCGCACGCCGCGGAGCACCAGATCCAAATCAGATAAGTCCTACATTGATCAATTATGCCTAGATGTCAAGTAGAAGTTCAGAATTGATTCTGCGCGCGCCGAAAGCACAGAAGGCAGCTGAGCACTGCCGCCGATGGCTTTGATTGGTGCGCGGCCATCAATGTTGGTTGCTGGTTTCGAGTTGCCCTCTACGAGTACAAGGGCTCGCTGATCGATTCAAAGAAGAAGAAGAAACTTTGTCTTGAGCTGCTCCTTTGAGACCACAGAAATGTACCGGTGCCACTGAGTGGCCTTGAGCTTCGACAGATTTGCCGGTACTCACTAGTCACTGCTTGGTGTTGCGCAAGCGTAATCACCGAGTTCGTGGCTTCGCGTTCACAGGCTGTCAGTAACCAAAGAAGATTCTTACCTCTAGAGCTTTTCAATCTCGCGGCTTCTCGCTACAGTTCCAGAAGACAAACCATCGTGTTCCAAACGCCCACGGCCTCCGCCTATTGGCAGTATCGATGATGGGAGGAGGCGGCAAAGGCCATTCCCTTTCAGGTAGTCAGGTACTGCTGTATTTCGGGCTTAAGTTTCCTGAACCTTCAGACCCATATTGTGCATATGTGAGTTGTCTTCTATGAAAAACGATACGAAGCAGTATTGACGACGTTGACAGACGCCACGACGGCTATCGATAGACCAATGATAGACCCTCTCGAGTCTCCCGCATTCGCGCTGCCGCATCGCCGTCCCACGCTTTAGTAGGCTCGGAACTCTTCAAAGCAGGCGTGTCAGGGGCATCGCAAACTTGCTGGAAGGCTAGAAACATGGCAGGCCGGACCAGCTAGCCTGTGCCGCGGCTCGCCTAACGCATCGTATCGTCGCCGGGGTACAGACTGTATGGTGGTTGGCCGTCCCTGTGCCGCTCTCGAGCATCAACGCTTCGCCCTCTTTTGTCTGGACGGTGATCAGCGAGGGACTTCCATTCTCCCCAACTGCTGCCCCCAGGCAATTTTCCGTGATGAACGCAGCGCTTCTGTGGTCACTGACACGCCGCATTCCCTCGTCTTCGCTGCCAAACCCTGACACAATTAAACAGGCGGTCGTAACCAACGCCGCAAGGCAACGCGCTAATATTTCTGGGCACTCAATGGGAGAATCTACGGATCAAGGCAACGCACACCGAGGAAACGCAGGCAATGCGATACCGAATCTCGGGATCTAGATTACGTCACCCACTGTGACCATCCAATGTTTCACGGAAGAGGGGAGGAAACGTACAAAAACAAACCCTCTGTGATGCTGATTCCCCGGTGGTCCCTTCCACAGTTTGGGTAGCCCCGTCCTTCCTTCCAACCGGTAATCCCGACCTCATCACCGTTCTGACAAAACAGCTCCTGCTGCAATGTCGGAATCGAACCACGATGCGTACGTCCTCTGGTCTCGTACACACGTCCGCAATGTCATTGACTGAATGAATGCCAGAGGTGAATATGGGTCGGAGGCGTTCTACGGGGGGCAGTACGTGCCCTATCATCAGCATCAACTAGACACTGTCCTAGCGGGGCCCTCGCAAGGCCTCACCGACTCCATGCAGCTACAGTGGCACGCTGACCTCGAGACGTTCCGTAATGATGTCTACTCAGGCCTTGGGTTCGAGCATACACCGACCGCGGAGAAGATTGTTGAGCTCCTCGGCGCTTACGTGAAGCTGAGGGCGGCGGGAAAGCTATATGACCATCCTCCTCCTGCTATCTCCCAGCCATCTCGCTCCTCTGAGTCCTCTCAGGAGCCCAGTGAGGTAAGTCGTTATAGCACTCCTTCCAAGTATATCTCACAAGGCATTCAATGTGTCAGCCCGGTGAAGCCCCTCGTGATGGTTTTGACCCTGCCGTCGGGCCCACCTGCAAGTGGCATAACTGCGGCAAGCCCCTCGACATTTCTAAGAAGGCGATCAAGGCACACATACTGGAATACCACCGCGCGGATGTTGCCGTACCCGAAAACGAATGGGACACGTCTAAGACGAGGATAGTCTGCCGGTGGAACGAGTGCAAGAGAGTGCTCCTACCCAGGAGCATCCCAAAACATGTCACTGTCGTGCACCTTGCCCACGACGCTGTTCGCTGCCCTGTCGAAGGGTGCGATGAATGGCTTAGCAGGCGGGATGCTCTAAAACGCCATATGCACCAGAAGCACCCGCAGATATGACAGGTGAGTATCATTGCACTCTCCTTTATTTGTGTTTTCCCTCGGCGTTGAACTCAGGATTGCTAGGGACACCGATACTGTCCTCCGTATCCCGGTGATACAAGATCATATCATGGATCCAAACATAACCTCTTCAGTCCTTCAGTAGTGTAGCATTTGGTAGATTACGATTAGTAGTACATTATACTTTATGTAGCATCCCGTATTCAAGTTGTAGCTTTTCCTTTCATTGCTCGTACTCTCATGGCTATCTCTACTATCTGTACCTGCGGCAGGACCTGTACAAATCAACGGTTTGATGTCTTATGCAACGCGCACTGGGCTACAGTAGTCGTGGCCTCTGGTTCAAACACTGGAATCAATATCTGAGCACGTTGACTCCAGCGTAACTATGGATGATTGTACATTATCATCACCGACACATCACCGCTCTCCCCTCCGCTCCTCTACCACACCGTCCATCCAATTGAACACCACGGTCTCCAACATATCCACCCACGCGCCCTCCTGTCGCGCTACCATCGGCGCATCGAAAACGATGAGCTCTTCAGTTGAGTTGCTCGGGAACCGGATCTGTGATGGGGATGGCGACACCGAGGGCGTGCCAATGTTGGACGGCGTCGCCGTACCGGGCGTCCTAGGTGCGTTGAGCTTGGCTGGTGTTGAGATCGGGAGGAGGTATCGCAGCTTCAAGGCACTAGGAGGCAGGGTGAGTATCGCATATATTGGAGCCAACTCAGACCGCTCACGCTGCCCAGAGACGGAGGTTGTCCGTCCGCCTGAACGTCCAGCCTCGCTTGCCCTTCTCCGCCTCCTGCTCCTCACTGGGAGGCTGTGCGTCCAATGTGATGATGTCGTGGATGGCATCCCTGCTGACGAAGCCCCATGGTTTCCGCGACTTGCGCACGCCCACGTTGTACGCGACACAAAGCAGCTGACCCGACGACAGAATGTCCATGAGGCTTGTCCGATTTGGTGGTGGTGGTGGGAGTTGAGGAAGCAGATGCGCGGGCAGCAGGGCGACCAGTAACGCGCGCAAACGACCTATAGCAGGGTTGATGAGCGCACCGTACACGTCGCTTACCCAGAAGACCTACCAAGGGGGTTATCCACAAATGTAGATCGCTTCGCCCACTCTGGCAAATCGTCATCCTCGATTGCGTCCTCCTCCGTGAGCGGCTCCATCTCCTCCGGCTCTTCAGTCACGACCATGTCGCGCATGGTGTCAAGCAATCCTGTGGAGACTACTCGACGAGAAGCTCTCCCGGACGCTGCACCGCCAATCCCAAGGGTGTCAGCAGAGCTCGCCCTCCGGCCTTCCTTCAACTTGCGCTCTGCCCGCTCCCGTTCCCGTATCCAGCCCCGCTTGCCGCCCTGCACTCCACCGAAAAGGACCTCGTCTACAGTATCGAGATATCTTGACACGACCTCGCGTTCACGCGCAAGGTCCGCCAGACGCATGTCTTGCCGGTACAGCCAGCCGCCACCAAGGACGAGCCGCTCGTCCCACCGCTCGCGCTTCTCGAACCCTTCATCGCTCAGGTCGTGCGTCCCCTCCTCATCTTCCCAGACAGGCACCGGCTTCCTGCTTCCGCCGACCTCGATGAACGCGATCGAGACGGACGTATCGGCATCGTGATCGAAGAAGTCGGGCGAAGTGTTTCGTGTGCTGGGATCGTTCTGCTCAGGCGTTGAAGACGAGCCGTGATCGCTCTGTGCGTCATATGCGTCATGCTCAAGGGGGAGCCGTGCCGTCTCCTCGAGGTCTCGTAGCGCGGAAAGGACCTCGAGCGCGCCTCGCCGTATGCGCGTCAGTTGATCTGAGGCTGCGTCGGGCTGTGAAACGCGTCGGCGCGGTGGGGGCACGCTCGAGAGACTCTGGGGGCGGAAGTAGGTCTGAAGCATGGGGGTGGCGGAGTCGTCTGGTAGCGACACGAGATAGTTCCTGACGGATCGTACAGCGCGTGTGGTCATCTTTAGGAGATCGAGAACGTCGAGGCGCTCTCCCGACTTGCTGCCTGTGCCGAGGAAATTGGGGTCTTGGTCTTCCGAGTGCAGCTCGCCGTCCAGATACCACCCCACCGCGACCGCGTTCAGGTCCTCGATGACTCCCGGCCGCAAGCTCTCCGGGTCCGTCTCAAAGGTCTTGATATACGGTGGAAAGGATGGTTGGATGATCTGGGGGATGGCTGGGGACGGTGGGAGCTCGAAGTCGCGCACTTGCTGGGAGAACGGGCGGATAAAGAGGGAGGATGGGCCGCCGATAGCGCGTACCATGCCGCTGTTGGGCTTGTTGAGCGGACTCCGCACCCGCATCAGCGCACGCTCGACTCACCCAGAGACCCAGCACTCACTTGCTTTCCGCCGCGATCCCGGACTTTGTGAAGTAGTGCTGCAGGTGCTCGATGCTCCCCAGCGCCATCACGCTCTCCCGCTTTGCTGCGCTGCGACTGAACGGCTTCTGTGGCTTGTTCCCGGACTTCATGTTTGGGTAGAAAGCGACTTGTCGCCGGCCCCGCGGTGACGGTGGCTCATGGTCGGCGGCAGACTCATCGCCCGACCGCGGCGCGTCTGCGGGGAATTTGAAAGTGGGTTCAGAGTGGGAGGTGTTCATGTTGCGTGGTATATGGGAGTTGTAGTCAGTAGAACGCAAGAGTGATCGTAAACATCAGTGCAGGCATCGCGGAGGTGGGAAGCGGAGATGATCGCCTACTGCGAGCAACCCGCGAGAATCGCGTGCCTCATCCAGATCAAGCATGACTCTCCCACTCCGAATCTTTGGGTTCTTTGTATTTACGTTGCGAACGTCTCGACGTCCGAGTGAGCGATGGTGATATCATTATATGACTAACTAGATGTAAAGAATCACACAGCAACATGCAGTCCGTCTTTTGGCTTTAAATACCCTCACATCATCCGCTGCGCCATTTGGTTGAGCTGCCCCGCCATCTCAGGGTAGTTCTTCATGAACTCCACCTGCGCCTTCGTTGCCTACACACTGCAGTCAGACTCGGATGCATACCAGCAATCACCCACGACTTACGAATTCGTATGTGAGCGCGTTCACCAGTTCAGGCTCCGTCCGCGCGAGTTCAGCCTGGCGCTCGAACATCTGCATCGCAACATCGATCTTGCCTTGCTGCAGGCTGAGTTGCGCCAGTGTCGCGACGGCAGCCTCGCACTCTGGGTCCACTCGCAGCGCCTCTTGGCAGCACCGCTCTGCCGCACCAATGTCCTGCTTCCACTGGTACATCGCCAGACCCTTGTTCACCTGCGGCAGAACGTTGCTCGGGGGCGGTCTAAAGAACTGTCAGTCAGCGGACGGCACAAACGACCATCCCACACACTTTGGCCGCTCGTTCTCGATCTCAATGGCCCGGTCGAACTTGTCCACTGCTTCCTGGAACCGCTGTTGATCGAGAAGCAACTCTCCGCTGCACCGGAGTCAGCGCCCATTACGACGTGCCAACGAGAACTCACTAGTAGTTGTTCGGCTCACTACGGTGCGGGAACGCCTTCAGCGTCCGCCGGAACGTAGCCATGCTGTTCGCGAGGGCACCTGCTTTGTACTGCGCCACAGCGAGCTGTATGTGACTGAACACAAACTGCTCGTCCAGCTGCGTCGACTTTGTGTAGTTCTGCGCCGCCTCCTCGAACTCATTCATGATGAACAATACTGCACGTGTCAGCCGCCCAATATGAGACACCGAGAAGGGCGGACTCACCTTGCCCACGGTGGTAATAGATGTCCGGATCGTCGGCATTGTGCTTGATCGCCTCCTCGAAGCACTCGAATGCCTTCTTGGGATCGCCCTGTTCCATGTAGACACTGGCGATCTTGACCCATGTTTGCGTCAATGAAGGTTGTAGGTCGATGGATGCGAGGAAGTCCTCCTTGGCCCCAGTAACGTCCGTCATCAGGAACCTAACACCCACAAGGCAAGGAAGGTCATTCATGTATGGAAAGCAATATGCCGTTATACGTACTTGAAGGTTCCGCGCAGGTTGAGCGCCTCGGCCTTGCCCGCATCGAACGAAATCCCTTGCTCAATGGCCTCGTTCACCAGGCTGAGAGCGTGCGTGTGGTCACCCGCAGACAATGCCTCGAAAGCTAGAACAAGTGTCTGGTCGCCCTGCGAGGGCGACTCGGGAAGCGTTGGCGGTTGGCCTTGGTGCGCATGAGTCGATACGTAAGAATTATGAGAATGAGACTTACGGGGTCGGAAGGCACCGAAATATGCGGATACAAATGTATGTGAAGGGAGGCGCTGCTCACGACCCTGAACACCGAGTTGAGTGGACATGGAAGGGGTGCGAGCGCGCGCGAACATACCGCAAGGATGGCCTGGGACTTGTAGCCGGCAAGCTTCTTCAGCACACGCTCAACCGACTGCGCTGCCGCCTCGTTTTGGAACTTGTTCAGAATGGTCGCCGCCGTATAGTCTAGGAGGGAGTGTCAACTCGGTTCAGGCGCCCTTGAAGTACACTTACCCCGCAGAGCCTCCTCATTCCGATCCAGCGACTCCAGAGCAGTCGCGCGTCTGTTCAAAGCCTTGACGTAGGACGAGTCCAGAGCAAGTGCCGCGTCACAGTCCGCGACCACCTTCTCGTGGTCTGGCGGTGACAGGTTGATGTAGCACGCTGCGCGGTTGCTGTAGAACACAGGCTCGGGCTTGGGGGTGACCTCAATTGCTCGTGTGTACAGGTCAATGGCCGTGCTGAACTGCCGGCTCGAGTACGCAGCGTTACCCCTTGCCTTCAACGCTGCAGCGACTTTTGAACGCTCCTGGAACGGAGGTGAGCACTAAAACGGACGTGAAGCGTAGACAGACGCACCTCGACGGGCATGAGAGCGATGTCCTCAGCCGAAAGTCTGACATCGTCTGACGCATGGTTACGACCTCCGACGGAGTTCAGGCTTGTCTGGGAGCTCACCTTCCTCTGTCTTGGGAGAGCGCTCCTCAATGATGGGCCCATCCTTGTCTTTCGTCGTCTTGCGCTTCTTGCTCTTCTTCTTGTCCTTCTTGCGCTCGCCCGCTTCCGAATCCTCCCCAACTCCCGACCCGCGTGACGTGGAGGCATAGTACGCGACCCCACCGATGGCGACGACGGCGGCAGCAGCTCCAATGAGCACCGCACGCCTGTTTTCGGAGACGAACGACTCGACGCGCTCGAGGACACTCGACGTTGAGGAGGACGACATGGCGGAAGGATGCGACCTGCGTTTCGAGCCAGCTACGCCATTTTCGAGGGAATGTGACATGTGACGTAACGTGTGACCCATCACAATGTGGGTAGGCCTTTGGCTCTTGGAGACATTACGTACTTAACTTAACTTACCGGCGACGAAGCATAGCCGGCACGACAAAGTTAGTTCTCTATTTTTGCAATGCCAGAGTCCTTGACCATGGAAGTTTGAGACTTCCACTTAGACGTGCATACTGATTGATGACTGTCACAATACATCGTAGTCTCGTTAGTTACCTTTCGTAATGTGTGTAATAGATCGACTATAGCCATTGTTATGCAATTCGAAGTGACCGCCACGGCGGAGTCTGAATCAAGTCCGATTTGCACAGTAGTCCATTAATTACCGCGAGATCCATGTTCACTTCCTTCTTACTCTCATCTTCTCGCTCGACCTATTCACACTATTCTTATTAACTAGTTTGTGTACTAGAATGGAGCCGACATCTGCCTTTGCTGCTAGCGGAGAGGAGGCGATCTCACAAACCATCGGCCTCCGCGATGTTCCTGAGGAGCTCATGCCCGAAGAGCTGGAAGAATACTATGATATAGAGCGCACGACGAAGCAAATCCTGCAGGGAGATCACAAGAGGGTAAATACAACACAACCCAAGAACTGATTGACCTCACTCCCGCACAGATCGCACTTCAATTCCCTGACGAGTTGTTGCATGACTCTGTCCCTATTTTTCGACGTCTGAAAGCAGGGCTAGGAGAGGGCTACGATCTCTACGTCCTAGCCGATACATCATATGGGAGGTAGGTCATGCGTCTTACATTTTGACGGGTATTAGAACATTTTACATAGTTGCTGCGTCGATGAGGTCGCCGCCCAACATGTCGACGCGGACGCCGTAGTTCACTACGGCCACGCATGCATGAGCCAGTATGTTGTACATTACCACAAATGTAGATTCACAATTAATCTCTTCTATGATAGGACATCTCGTCTGCCCGCGATCTACGTCTTCGGGAAGAAACACGTGGATCCTGCAGACTGCGTCGAGAAATTCCTACAAGCATCCGGCCCCGACACTTTGAGAAACACCATCATCCTCCGACCCCATGTCGCATATTGCCACAACGCTGGTATTGAGCTGCATATTATCTATATGTGCTACAACCTGATTGTGTTCACGAAGACGCGATCCTCGAGAGACTTCGCATGGCTCTTCCGAAACCTGCCAACATCCTTTACTCGCCAATACCGACCATGACCTGCCCCTCCGAGCAGCTAGATGTGCCAGAACAAGCATTTCAGAACGAACCCGAACAAAACTGCTCGGAGATAGACCTGAAAGACGCTGTCATTCTATACGTTGGAGGCGAAAGCCTGAACCTGACAAACCTTCTCATGACCCATTCATCATGTCAGGTCCGCTGCGCTGTTCTTCCTACATCCTTCGACGGCTCAAATGGTCCTGATTGTGTAGGTATACTCATATGACCCTCACACGAGATCATCCCGACTGGAGTCCGCACGCACGAACAAGCTCCTTATGCGTAGGTACGCCGTCGTCCAGAAAGCACGCGACGCAGACGTCTTTGGGATTCTTGTTGGGACGCTCGGTGTAGGTGAATACCCACACATTATTATGCCCGACGAGCGAGCATTAAATTGGAACCAGCGTCCTACCTACCGCTGATCTCGCACCTCCGGAAGATGCTCACAAATGCGCACAAGAAGAGTTACACAATCAGTGTCGGGAAGCTAAACCCAGCGAAGCTCGCCAACTTCCTAGAGATCGAGTGCTTCATCCTTGTTGCCTGTCCGGAGAACAGCGTGGTCGAGGCTAAGGTCGGGCCCGCCGCGTCACTTCCGCAGTAATCATCTAACTCAATCTTCAGGACTTCTTGCGTCCGATCGTCACTCCATATGAAATGGAGGTGGCTCTTCGCGCGGAACAGAGCTGGACAGGGCGATACGTCCTGAACTTTGATAGAGTCCTCGCTGAGTATCGTGAACGTGAGCGGACGACTCAGACATGTCACGTCGCATTACTCATACCCCCTCAGAGGATAACGAGCAACATGGCGAAGACATTGACGAGCCTGTGTTTTCGCTGACTTCAGGGAAGTACCGACAAAAGAAACGTTACGGCGGTGGGTGGCCGAGGCTGTCTTGTACTGTATTGTATTCGCTGACTCCCTTGGGACTACATAGATCCAGTGGCGACTGAGCAAGTTCAGTCGGGTGGCTCGTCTGCTGTGGTGCTCAGAAACCAAGACAACGCAGTGTCAGTGCTGAAAGATAGTGCAGGAGGTACGTTTGCGTCAAGTTACCTCATTCATCTTGCTCACGCCATCATTGTACAGGACAATTCCTTCAAGACCGCACCTTCCGCGGGCTAGAGGCGAGAACAGGCCAGGACGCACCTAGCATTCTAGAACAAGGGCGTAGTGGTATCGCGAGAGGCTATACAGATGATCATCGCTCACAATAGCACGCTATATATCGACCCTATATGCTGAAGCCTGACGAACGCACAATTATTAGACACATGCCATGACCGACACTACTACACAGCTTGTCCTAGATGCGTCTTCTTGATGTGACGCCTTCTCGCATCTCTCCTGCTGAAGAACCCTTCGCAACCACAGACTCCGCACTTGACTTCCTCAATCTTGAGATGGGTAGTAGCGATGTGTTTTGCGAGGTGCGTCAGCACACCACGCCGCGAACAGTGGCCCCAGCGGCAGCGTATGCGGTCGCCGGGTATCTTCAATTCCCCGTGGTGGTAGTCCCGGAGATGCTTGCGGACTCCGACAGTTGTAACATCGGCGATGATGCGATGACAATCACTAAAGCAGCATTTCTCGGCAGCGCCGAGGGCTACGCCCTCGTCGTTTCCGGCTTTTTAAATTACATTCCGCGAGGGCCAGGCCCTATGTAGACGCGTCTCGTACAAGCTGCCGTGGGTCAGGTATTGTAAGGACTCGTTTCCGGCTTCCTGGTCAAGAGACCATCAGTTTCAAAGCATTCGGCGTTGAGTTTTTTTTGAAAAGTTGCCTACTTCACTGGCACGTACGTCGCCCTCGAGCTGCACTGGTCGAATCAACATGGCGCCCCCCTGCTGCCCCAGGTAGATCCGGAATGGCCGGCGCCTGAGAGTGGGCGAGTACGTATATGTGCATTTCGTCCAAAGTACGTCGTGCGTCGTGCGATAGCATGGGTGAAGAGCGTATGATGTCGCTGAACCTTTCACTTATGAGAGAGCGACTGCGGGGAGAATCTATATACTCCGCAGGATGGATCCCCGTGGCACTTGAAGCCTACAGCGGAGGGTAGGGATATGGTATTGATCCGTCTATCGCTCCGAACAGTCGAACATCAGAGTCAGCGCCATAGAAATTCTCGCACGAGGCGAGCATAAGCATGCTCTCCGACGGGATCCTGGGAAGCGTAGAGGAACGATGAGTATCTCGGCGGAAACGGTGACTAAGACTTACTTGAAGACGGAATGGCAATGATCAGACTCCATATACGTTAGAGGTGGGAGTGACAAATGATACAAGGCTCGGAGCGGGTAGTGAAGACCTTCTCTCTTATAGGCTCATCTTGGGTGTATCTTAGGTGTTCCGAGTATTTCTGAACCGTGAATCCTTTTGACCACCATCCCTTGCGAAGCGACGTTCGAACTCGGGGGCAGAGGTCGGTAGTCGGAGGACCGACGGCATTATGCAGCGCCAAATATTGCGATCTTCAAGGTGGCGAAGTGTAGAACTGCCAAAAGCGATCGAGTGCCCTGAGAAATCGTGTCAGCATGGAAAGGATGGCGAAGGGAAGTGAGGGGAGTAGATTGGTACGTATCTGACCGGCGCTGGCGAAGCAAGATCTTCGAAGACGGGTGTCCATAATGCAAGTTACCTCCTCCCCCCTCTCCTACGGCGACTTTTGCGTGTGAAGGTGCCAGGGCCCTCGGTCGACTCCGAGTCCAAAACAATGCCTGCACCAAGCATGATTTCGAAGTTCCATCGAGTCGGCCTCCCGGCAAGCCTCACGGGTGTTGCTGAGCATGTCTATGCCCCTGAAACGTCGATCCTCTGGCCAGGAGCCCGTACGCAGCGGCCCGCGCCGCTGTACGGAGCCAACTTGAAGGGCCACTAATAGCAGCCGCGCCATGTCATTTCGCAGCTGATAGGTAAGGGGCTCAGCTACCAAACACAGTCTGCAGGACGGACTTAGACTTAGAGGAAGTAAGACTTTGAAAGTGTTGCTTTGAAAGGTACGTAGAAACAGCGGCGCTCAAAGGGTTCTTGGCACTCACTACGTCTATCGTAGGTCCAGGCGGACATGACCCATACACATGATCTGAGGCAATAGTATGGTGATAGTCTATCATTCTCAGGATATGATCGCATCCGAGTAGTGTCTCAAGGAACGCACTGGCAGACAGACTCATTCTTGTTCATGTGCGTCGAAGCGGGGAGGAACATTGTAGAGAGTTTCACTTGTTGCGTGAGAGTGCAGTGCCAGCCATACAGCAAAGGATCAGTGTTGACCATCATCGAAGACGAGTACACACCCACTCACAAGTGAACGGCTAGCGACTCATGGGCGCGCAGATCCGAATATTAGTGGTCGCTCATTGAAAAGTGTAGTCCTCGATGCGATTGCTGTAGAAGTAAAGAAGAATATACATACTATTGCTGCTCCGTACCAACGACAAAGGCAGATATGGAATCGGGAAGGTTTCGGCGCGTGTTGGTTTCCCCTCTCTCTCGCGAGGGTACTTATCCCGAGGACCACGTAAAGGTCCGCGCCCGGACAGGCACTGCATCTCCGCAAGTGTCCGCCCGCCCTCGGGTGGCCTATCTTGCGGCTCTTGCAGCAGCCTCCCTTGCGGCGCTTGACCCTTCACTCGTTCGAGCTCTTCCCCTTGAGGCTACCACATAGTCTTCCGGGGCTTGACTCTTCGCCATCCGGGCTATCTGAATTGAGGTTAACCGCTCTCAATGTCGAGCGACTTGGCGCAGCCTCGTCTTGGGGCGCTTGACTCTTGAGGCCGGTCCAATTGGGACACTTCACTCGCCGGGCGAGATCTAGGGGGTTGGGGCGCTTGACCATTCTCTCGCATAATAATCCCAATATTTCCCGCATTTTGCTTGACGGTCTCTCCTTGCAGACATTGTGGCGGGGTTTGAGCTGATGCAGCCTGCGTTGCGGCGCTTGACTCTTGCGATGTCTTACGGTACAACGAGCCATGGGCGGCCTCGCTGATGTACCTATCGGCGCAGGATAGACGACGGACATGAGCAGACGAGTACGCCAGACAAGCACGAAGAACGCACCATGCCCCGTTCCAGTCTCTCTGCCGCCGCTTGGGGTTGATGACAATGTCCGGGAAGTCGCCACATGCGCACATGGGGGGAGGGAAGAGAGGAGGATGGAACGTACGATGAGGCCACAGCTTGGCTTATATAACGGAACGATCGGCGGTTGGTTGACTTGTGGTTGAGGCTGACTTTGAGCTAGAGCGTGTGGCTGACGGCGACAGACGCTGCTCAACGCACGACGATCAGAATGGGGATGGAGACAGGGCAACGTAAGCCGCGACGCACCTTTGTGAGCGGAGTGGCACACCCTTCGTTCGAGTCAAGAGCAGTGGCGTTGGCGTCAGTGAAAGAAGGGCGTCATTGGTGAAGACATTGCAAGGGTTATTCGTAGAGCTGATGCCTAGTCTGGCGGGCGGTGGCAGTCGGAGGGAGGAGAGCAAGAGCGGGTAGTGGCCAAGTCAGAATCGGTTGCTCTTATATGTGATCCGTGAGCGTGACCAACGTGTGATCTTGTGACTGACGCGCCTGTGGCTGACGTAGAGATCGAACCGCCACCACGATGTTAGCATTCGAGTCCTCATTCGACATTGGCGTTTGTGTCCTGCCCAGCACCATGTGTGGAATACAATACAAGGAGGTAAACTCTTCGCTTGTCCCAAATTACAATGGGGGCGAAGGCGCTCGCAAACACCGCGGAGTATAAGGCGGCACCATGAGCCGAGTCGAGCCTCTGATGTTGTATGAGAAAGCCTCGTGCCTCGCGCGATGCAGCCAGATCGGAGAATGGAAGCCTGCGCCCATATGAGCAGCACTGATCATCAATCATGGTGAGCTTCGTGTTCTCGCATCGATAGCAGAAAACAAGCGCATGGCCGTGTACAAATGTGGCGGCCACCACAAATGGCTGACTCTTATTGTGGCGGCTGGCGGACAATGGCTGTGGCTGATTGTTTGTATCGCCAAACAAGCCTGTTCATAAGAAGGTGAACGGATGCGCCTTCTCCCATCTCCTGACCGTCTACTAAAAGTGTGAGTGCGTCTCCGACATGCCCGCCTCTTCGCCTGGCAACAGGGCTCCGCAGTGACACGGCGCACACTCTCTGGGGACACGCTCGCCGTGGCCCGCGACCTGGCCAGTCCGGGTCCACAAGGCAGCCAGTTCGAGTGGCGCTACGGGTGGGGTGGCATTGGCCAACGTGAGTGCTCGCTTACCGTTGTTATTTGTCGAGCTCGTTGGCTGACCTCCGTGATACTAGGCCATGTCTCGCTCCGGTGTGCGCAACACCAAACCCCCAGACGCTCTTCGCGGTCTCCGCATCGAGCGTATGGTTTCTTTTCCCATCCACGTCGATTCCAATGCGCGAAAAGAGTCCAGCCTCCGGTCCGGGGTGGCGACCTTGGTATCATCCATTGTCGCACACCGGAGGTAACCGTCAACCGCTTGTCAATCAGTGCACTATCGGGGACCGGGCCTCGCGCCAGGTCTACCAGTGTATGGTGTTCATTCGCCGGCCGGATAAGTTGCCGGGGACGTCGAGCCGTCGGTGTATGCTCTCTCTGCGGGTCCGTGGTGGGAAAGGGCGTCGCTCACTTCAAGTGGGCATGGTGAGCGGCGCTCCGGGCGACGACGGACCTGTGAGTACCCTCCCTCCGCATCATCTAGTCCTCTTACTAACGTTTGCCGCAGGTCCTGAGCCGAACTTCAAGCAAGAGCCTAAGGACGGCGTCGCAAGGTGCCGTCCCAAATCCTCAGGGGCCCCGAGCGGGAACCACTCGCCTTGGCCCGTGAGGTGCGCGAAAAGCATACAGTCCCTGGTCTGAGGTAGCCCGTCGCACCGCGGCGGGTACCGGGGACACCACAGCATGGCACCGCGCACGGGCGGCGGGGCGGCGCGTGCGACTCCGTTTACCCTTAGCTGGGTCTTGTGTGTGGGTATGTGAATGCCGCCGGCGGACACTCGCTCGGCATGCCTCATGTTCGAGTCGGGCTACCGTGGAGGTTGGCTAGCGCACTTTGCGGCCGGGTTGGGGGCGTCGCTGCGGCCATGGTTGGTGGGCGGCGTCCCTCGTGAGGGCAGCCCGTACGTGCATCTTCCCTTGTTGGTTATGAATTGTTGCTGACATGGTCTTCTATCTATGTTGCCTCCCTCACCACGTTTTCCGCCGTCAACCTCGTCTCATCATTGGCGTCCGAGCCTTCTGCGTCGCATTCGTCAAGGTTGCCAAGTGCACGAGGTATGCGCTCACCGGAATTCGCGCTGCTCACTCCACTTTGCCCACACACGAGTCGGTCAACGCGTGTGTAGTGCACAGACAGCCGCGGCGCAGACAGGCCAATAGGACTGATGTGTCGCGTCGGAGGCGTCTTCACTAGTCGTCATGTATGCACACCTGCAATATGTTTTGACTTTCGAGCTTTATGATATTCATTAACACGGTGGTATCGGAAGGGGGACACAGACGGCGGGGCCTTCATGATGTGATTGAGTCGGTCCCCTCCCCAATCTCAGGCTGTGAAACTTGGTTATAATGTTTCTGCCACAACCGCCAGCGAACATCGCGTCGACGTCGCCGCTAATTTCCCGTCTGCAATTATCCTGCTATCAGCCCGTAGGTGCGACTTTGCGCATGTTTGGACAGTCTGTAACTTTCCGCCCTCGTCCGATCGATGTCTCTTTCCCAACCATATATCTTACTCTCTGCGACTCTCCGGTGCCGAACTACACGTATTCGACTGTCCTCTACTATCATTGGCTGGCGGGTTTTCAGTCATCAGCCATAGCGATAAAGCCTCAGATTCCTTCCGACTCAGGGACCGGGAGTTTGAGAGACTCGCACGCAACAGTGCTCACGGGCCTCTTGAAGCACCATTCAACCCAGAATTAGGTAGTGTTTGCTGCCCTGCACCCCTTGAACGTTCTCAATCGCGCCCAACGCAGGGGTGAGGATGACAGAGTGAGGCATGGTGATTGGTCCGAATAGTCGGCGCCCTGAACACCGGCGCGGTACTCACACATGGAGGAGCAATTAACGTCTTCTGCACCGCCGCGACTCTTTCCTCCCGTTCATCATGTCGATTTGACTTTTCACATCCGGTTTATTGACCTCTGCACAGCGCCGCTCTTGCCCACGAAAAGCGACAAGTATCACGGCTCAGCACCATCCTGAAGCGAGCAGATGCTCTCGACCGCATTTATGCACTCCCCGAACGACGAGGCCTTCTGGGTGGGGACGCGGATATGGCTCATGCTTGGTATCTTCGTGGTATCTCTGTTTGGTATGTGGCCCATTGCAAAGTTCTCTGGTACATAGCTGATCTCTAGAGCAGCATCATGTTTCCCTGTCCTATCACAGAAACTTCCTGGGGTACGCGTCCCTGGCATCGTGTTCTTCATCGGAAAACATTTTGGGACGGGCATCATCATCTCCACGGCTTTCGGGCACCTATTACAAGACGCGTACGTGGCCCTCTTGAGTCCAGCGGTGACCGAACGGTGGGGAGTGTCAAAATGGGTAGGCATGATTATGTGAGCGCGGACAATGTTGTCCGAGTACATCCAAGCTCATCCCTCGAACAGCCTGGGCTCGTTGCTTCTCATTTTCCTTGTCGAGTGTGCGTTACCTTCGCGATTATCCACGGAATTACGCTGACAAAACATAGACTTTTCTACCTCCTACGTGGACCGCCTCCAATCGTACGAGTCCCAGCCGACCTCGCCTTGCGACACTCCTGCACTTTCGCGCACTGCGTCTCTCGCCGCGGGCCGCAACGACACCGACCGTCCCCTCGCGTCCTCGTCCGACGTGGACGAGTCTACTCCCCTATATCAGCACGACACAGCGGAGTACGGCTCAACTTCGCGCACGGCAGCGCCCCCGCGGTCCGAACACGGCGGGATGCAGCGCAGCACTGTTGCGGGGGCGGGCCAGGATATCTTTGCGGGCGGGCACCACCGGCACGAGGAGCGTGGCACACATGCTGGGCACCATGGCAGTGCGAAGGCGTGGCGTGGATGGTTCGGGCTCAACGAGGACGGCGATGGACACAGCCATGACGAGGACGCGGGCAGGAGCGAGAGGAGAAAGGCTCACAGGGAAGAGGTTCAGAGCAATGGGCATGCTCCGAATGGTAGTGCTCGTGAGCAACGTCATAACGGACATGTGCATAGCCATGGCCACGTGCACATGGATATGGAGAGATGGTCTCCAGACGGCATCGAGGGCGAGGTGGATGGGGCGAAGGTGGGGATGCGGAGGCAGGTCGTTAGCATCTTGGTGAGCAGTGGCCTGTCGACTGGCAGAGCTTGTGACTGATGACGCGCTACGTGCAGATGCTCGAGATGGGGATCATGATACATTCCCTCGTCATCGGCCTCACCCTGGCCATAACGTCCGGGCCGGAGTTCAGTCAGTCCCTCAGTCCGTCCTCCACATAGAGCGCTCATAGCATACGTTCCGCAGCATCGCTCGTGACTGCTATCGTCTTCCACCAGTTCTTCGAGGGCCTGTCGCTCGGTATCCGCATAGCGACGCTGCCCGCCGCTGCTGCACAAAGTACGTCGGCTTCCACAATCGCCTGACACCGAGCGTCACTTATTCGGGGGTAGATATAGCGGGGTTGAAGCTCCTCAAACCCATCCTTGCTCTCTCCTTCGCCGTCACGACGCCCATCGGGATCGGGATAGGCCTCGCCGCGTTCGAGCCAGGCCGCAGCGAGGCTGGTGAGCCCCTCCACTCCTCCTCTTCTGTGTGTAGCTGACGCAGGGAATCGTGTAGCAAAGGTGACGCTGATCCGCGGGCTGATGTCCGCACTGTCGGCGGGCATGCTGATCTACGCGTCGTGCGTGGAGATGCTCGCAGGTGACTTCGTGCTGGACCCGCACCTGTGGCGGAGCAGTGTGCGTCGCCAGGCCTGTGCGCTTGTGAGCCTGTTGGCGGGCTGTGTGGCGATGGGTGTCGTCGGGTGAGTCATTCTTCGATGGAATACCGTGTGTATGTTCGGGTGAGGCTGAGTGCGGATGTGTAGTGTCCTGGGCGAGTGAAGCATGATCGGGTGGTCTTGCTTGCGAGCCGATATGGTTTCGGGAGTGAGTAGGGTCGGAAGGGGATGTATGCTACGCGTAGCGAAACTCTTATTGCACGTACACTATTGCATTTGTTGTAGCATAATAGTCTGTAGCATGCGTGGGTGGAGCCGGCGGTGGGATCCTGTTGAGTCTGTCGTTGGAAAGGCACAGGTGAGTTGTTTGCCGGGTTCCAGTTTCACAAGTATGTGACATACATACCATGCCATCAGAATCGACCTCCATGAATTGCTGTGTTCGTTTGGGCACGACGCTTCCTCGTGGACTACATTGCCAAGAGGTGTAACCATAAGTACTGCCGTCCGGCGCTACCGTGTCCTCGGAACTCGTGGTGTAGATCTCCCACATTAGCAGGCTGCGTATGGTAACAAAACTCAGGGAGCGGATACTGCTGCAAACTCTGAGCAGGAACTAGCAACCCCCAAAGATGGGCATCATAAAGGAGGCCCGTTACTTAGGTCTGCTCATTTGGCGTATTCTATTCCCGAGAGGCGACTTCAAGGCAGAGGACGTGCCCGACCTTGCGGGGCGGGTGATGATTGTGACTGGTGTGTTGCCTGCTATTATGAAGATTTCAGACGACTGACTTATGTCGCGTCCCAGGCGGAAATGTCGGCATAGGACGCGAGACGATCAAGGTCAAGTAGTGCACTGCGAGCGTCCCGGGTAGATTCTGCTGAACAGACATGCTCTCACGCAGGTGCTCCTCCTGCGAAACGCGAAGGTCTACATGGCATCGCGGAGCAGGGAGAAGGCGGAGGTGGCCATCGCCGAGCTGAGGAACGAGACGGGCAGGGAGGCAGTGTTCCTCGAGCTCGACCTGAGCAGTCTCGCTTCTGTGCGGAAGGCGGCCAGCGACTTTCTGAGGTGCGTGTTCGCTGCATACCATGACAGCTGAGATGGGAGGGATGTGCTGAGTCATGACGTAGCAAGGAAGCGGAGCTGCATATCTTATACAACAACGCGTGCGTACGTCTTTTGCGACATGTACTAGCTGATGGTCTCGACCTGCTGTTCGGGCAGTGGAGTGATGGGCCCGCCTGTCGACCAGGTCACCACAGACGGCTTCGACCTCCAGTTTGGGACGAACGTCGTCGGTGAGTTCGCGTTCGCAGTGGCCAGATCCGAGTTACAGACTGACCAAATTCTCGTGACGCAAGGCCATTTCCTCTTCACCGAGCTTCTCATGCCCGCACTCTTTGCCGCTGCGCAGAACTCTCCAGACCACCACGCGCGCGTAATCACCACGTCCTCGTCTGCCGCGCTGTGTGGCCATATCGACTTCGCGTCCATCCGAGATGGGCCGGCGAGGCGACGCTACTCTAAGGAGGCACTCTATGCGCAGAGCAAACTTGTGCGTAGTGTAGTGGGATGTCCGAGTGCGAGTGCGGAATTGATGAGTGAACGCGCTAGGCAAACGTCGTCGTTGCTCGCGAAGTTGCGAGGAGGTATGCCGATCGGGGGATCATCTCCCTCTCTGTTGACCCAGGCGAGTACTGAGTTGCTTTTTGTCCCGCCCTCGCTGATTGTGCACGAGCAGGGAGTATCTATACTGACCTGTTGCGGCACTACGAACAAGCACATGGCATCGAAGGCGCAGTGACCCGAGTATTCGTGCGTCCGCGGTTAGTGTTCACATGAACCGCCTCGCTGATTTTGGGCGACGCAATAGGCCCCGCTCGTTTTGCGTCCTGCGTCCTTCGGCGCACTCACGCAGCTCTGGGCAGGTACAGCGCCCGAAGCCATACATGAGAATGGAAAGGCATGTCTGCTTATGCCATGTCACACTGGTTCGCATGTACTGAGCGTCGTTGCGTAGTATGCGATCCCTGTGGCCCGGATTGCCCCCTGCAGGGCAGAGGCGTACAATGACGAGTTGGGCCAGGAGTTATGGGAGTGCTTAGCGGAAAGCGTGAAGGAGGGATGATGTGGGCAATGAGTGAGTGCGAATATATTGTCATACCACGTATCAGCTCTCTTACCCTGCCAGTTCGTAGATGGGGACATATTTACAGGAACACCACCTTATCCCTGATTTAGTCTACCAGATCCTTGTTTATGGGAAGTCAGTATAGCCTCCCTCAGCATACGCAATCCCAGTGTTATCGGATTGTGCGCTGGCGCGGCGTGTAGGCCCCAGAACGGAAAACTAGCCTCTTGGTCACTAGACGATCTCAGTGAGTAGGCTCTGCTTGGCACTCGTTCAATCACGCCAAGTCGTCGCCCACCGGGTTTTCCTTCCGACGATGCTTCAAATTCGCTACATGTGTCCCACAGCACCGTTGCGATCACAGGTGTTGGTAACAAGATGAAGAGCGGGGTGAAGTCGAGATGTATTTCAGACATGACTAGCGAGCATTCGCATGCAAGGCGACAGGCGACATATCAGTCTTACTACTCTGTGCGCTGGTATGTGCTGCTGTCTGTGCACTACGATGAGACACTTCGACCGACCCGTGTGTGGTCAAAGTGGAGTGAGCAGCGCGAATTCCGGTGAGCGCATACCTCGTGCACTTGGCTTTGCTTTAAACCTTGACGAATGCGACGCAGAAGGCTCGGACGCCAATGACGAGACGAGGTTGACGGCGGAAAACGTGGTGAGGGAGGCAACATAGATAGAAGACCATGTCAGCAACAATTCATAACCAACAAGGGAAGATGCACGTACGGGCTGCCCTCACGAGGGACGCCGCCCACCAACCATGGCCGCAGCGACGCCCCCAACCCGGCCGCAAAGTGCGCTAGCCAACCTCCACGGTAGCCCGACTCGAACATGAGGCATGCCGAGCGAGTGTCCGCCGGCGGCATTCACATACCCACACACAAGACCCGGCTAAGGGTAAACGGAGTCGCACGCGCCGCCCCGCCGCCCGTGCGCGGTGCCATGCTGTGGTGTCCCCGGTACCCGCCGCGGTGCGACGGGCTACCTCAGACCAGGGACTGTATGCTTTTCGCGCACCTCACGGGCCAAGGCGAGTGGTTCCCGCTCGGGGCCCCTGAGGATTTGGGACGGCACCTTGCGACGCCGTCCTTAGGCTCTTGCTTGAAGTTCGGCTCAGGACCTGCGGCAAACGTTAGTAAGAGGACTAGATGATGCGGAGGGAGGGTACTCACAGGTCCGTCGTCGCCCGGAGCGCCGCTCACCATGCCCACTTGAAGTGAGCGACGCCCTTTCCCACCACGGACCCGCAGAGAGAGCATACACCGACGGCTCGACGTCCCCGGCAACTTATCCGGCCGGCGAATGAACACCATACACTGGTAGACCTGGCGCGAGGCCCGGTCCCCGATAGTGCACTGATTGACAAGCGGTTGACGGTTACCTCCGGTGTGCGACAATGGATGATACCAAGGTCGCCACCCCGGACCGGAGGCTGGACTCTTTTCGCGCATTGGACTCGACGTGGATGAGAAAAGAAACCATACGCTCGATGCGGAGACCGCGAAGAGCGTCCGGGTGTTTGGTGTTGCGCACACCGGAGCGAGACATGGCCTAGTATCACAAAGGTCAGCCA
Source organism: Fomitopsis betulina (assembly GCA_022606075.1). Classification (NCBI taxonomy): domain Eukaryota; kingdom Fungi; phylum Basidiomycota; class Agaricomycetes; order Polyporales; family Fomitopsidaceae; genus Fomitopsis; species Fomitopsis betulina. The sequence continues at coordinate 56,021 of JABYQK010000103.1, forward strand.
ACGAACTCGACAGACAACAACGGTAAGCAAGCACTCACGTTGGCCAATGCCATCCCACCCGTAGCGCCACTCGAACTGGCTGCCTGGTGGACCCGGACTGGCCAGGTCGCGGGCCACGGCGAGCGTGTCCCCAGAGTGTGTGCGCCGTGTCACTGCGGAGCCCTGTTGCCAGGTACTCCTGACCCTTGGCCACACGACTCAATGCCACATGCCGCGAGTGCGAGCAAATGGGTCCAGGCGCTGCGTGTGCAGACGACGCTAGACTGGACGGTGCCCATACCAGACGAACGACGTACGGGTGTGCACTGTGGGTCTTTGCTTACAGTGGCGACAATGTCGGTTCACACTGTTCGGCGCATTGGCGGTCTCTTCGGCGCATCTCTTTGGGGTAGACTTGGAGCGCCACATGATCTTCAGCGTACAGTCCTTGACGCATAGCGGTATCACTCATCACCTGGCGCTAGACAGGAATCAACGTCTAGAGCATCGCGAACCACGCACCTACAGGCCTCAGAAACCGTGTCCATTGAAAGTGTGAGCGTCTGCGTTGTCGAGGGTCAGTCTGAGTGAAGGAAGGTTATGCTCGAGAAGGTTGCTTACTGCATATAGAGCCCCATCGCACATCCTGTGGGGGTTGACGTTCTGTAATGTATCTGTCGGTATGTCTAGCGGTGGGCTCTTGTTAGTCAGAGTGAAGAGGCGGGCATGAGGAGACGCACTCACACTTTTAGTAGATGGTCAGGAGATGGGAGAAGGCGCGTTCGTCCACCTTCTTATGAACAGGCTTGTTTGGCGATACAAACAATCAGCCACAGCCACAGTCCGCCAGCCGCCACAATAAGAGTCAGCCATTTGTGGTGGCCGCCACATTTGTACAGGGCCATGCGCTTGTTTTCTGCTATCGATGCGAGAACACGAAGCTCACCATGATTGATGATCAGTGCTGCTCATATGGGCGCAGGCTTCCATTCTCCGATCTGGCTGCATCGCGCGAGGTATGAGTCGTCCATACAACATCGGAGGCGCGACGCGGAGTCTCGGATGCCAGCCTAGTAACGGCGGCCCTCGCCTTATGTTCCGCCGCGACCGCGACTGCATCCGTCTCCGTTGTATTTTAGACAATAGAAGGCTCTGTTTCCCTGTATCTGTCTCCGGGCAGGGCGCAAATGTCGAATGCGGACTCGGACTCGGGCCACCACAGCGTTGGTTCGAGTTCAACCACGTCGACCAGCCACAGCTGGTGTGATCCTACGTCACTCGCGCTTGTGACACTGCGTCACGCTGTAGCGATCTCGGCGGTCAAGTGTATACCTCGTGTACACCCATATGCAGGCGACTTTACACAGCTGCGACGCTCCCTTTAATCCACTTCGTAAATCCTCGACCCACTCCTCGCCAGCTCCTGTGCCCAGCGTCCAGTGGGGGCCGAGATGGTTGTGGTTCTTCATCACCACAACAGGGACGATTTTCTTCAATTTCGTCTCAAGATTCGCGGCGAACAGGCGACTATCCTCGATGAAGCCGTCTATCTCCCTCTCGCTCACGAACAAGATGGTGTCCGGGAAGCTCCCCAGGATATCCGCTGCTCGAGGAATGTCACTGGCATGCTCGCCTCCACAGCGTCCCAGCTCCCGTGGAGCTGCAACAACGGTGAGTCGGGGCTAGTGCTCTCGTCGCGCTTGAAGGTGTACGCGGCACCCTTGAGGATGACACCGCGTATGCGTGCGCAGAGGTTTGAAGGTAGCAGCGTTGGGTGCAGGAGGAGCGTGGCGGTGTGACACGATCCCGCGGAGTGGGCCATCAGGAATACGTTGTCAAGGTGCCCTTGGACGCCTGTGCCTGCAAGGACTTCACCCGCGTTGGTGATAGTCCAGTCTACTGCATCGCGCACATCCTCCACTGGCTGCGGAAACTTGGCTTCTGGTACGAGACGGTAGTCGGGAATAATGGTAAGGATCCTGGATCCCCCGGCTGAGGTCGATTCAAGGACATTACTATGCAACGATGGCTCACCCTCGTTTGGCAAAGTACGCGCCAGTATTAGCGTACACAAGGTCGTATGGCTGCGCGAGCCTGCGGTCGCCTTCAAAGAACGCACCACCGTAGGTGAAGAAGAGCATGTGCAAGGCACGAATATTTCATGCAATACTACCAATGGCTCTGTCGCCTTATATTCCGTGATTGCGGCCGCCTCTGTCCGCTTATATCTTGGGACACGCAAAGGCCATACTTGTATCACTAACCAAGCATACTATCCTGGCCAGGGCGCAAGTGCCACAGTTGAGTTGACTGATTTCCGTGCCTCACTGGCAGACCCACGCCAGCCACAACAGTCACGCCGTGTCACGTATCACGGCAGTTCGGATCTCGTTCCCGTTGTGCGCTCTCGCCGATCCAAGTTTCCAGTGGGCACACCCCGACGTGTCTTATAGTAGACGAACAACATCACAATAACAGTATACTACGATTCCCGGTATCTGCTACAACATTCCAGCCGTCTCATACCAAGCGGTGAGTCAGCGAGATTGCTCTACGCCCTTTATTTTGGATGGCGTTGCCTCGGAGATGAAAGAGGTGAGTAACGGATTCTGAGTCAATCAAGATATATGGCAAAAATTTGCTTATGCAGGCTTCCCAATCCGATAAGTATCCTGCAGGTGTACCGTCGAGACAATGGCGTAGTTTGATAGCTTCGTCCTGATGAACTAAGTTGACATCACTGCCTCTCTCTCGCTAAAGTACACTATGGATGGGCACCCGGGGTAAATCCGATATCTGGGGACAGGCAGTCCAGAACGACGTTCATATCCTTTCGGTCGCTCCCGATAACCCTCGTGCCTGGATCCGTCTCGCTGTACCGGCGCGACCACGACCCCATAAATCTTCCTACATGACAGACCGTGACGCCAACGGAAAGGAGAAGACGCTACTCCATCCTGTCGGCTTTGGTGTGCAACCTTGGAGCCTCCGAGGCGAAGCGGCAAAATGGTACGTGCCAGGAGCATGTGCGCTCGCCTCCTGGCCCGTTTCTGACGGGGTAATTGTATATATCCAACTCCAGTATTGCACGGTGCAGTCTGAAGCCTACGGGGCGGAAATGGACTTGGGGATGCTGTCAAGAGGGTAGTAGCCTATGTCGCTCAAGCCAATCCCGGAGAGAACTTGACTGCAGCATCGAAACCTGGTGCGCCAGTTCGCAATCGCTGATATGCAGCTTCTTCAGCCCCTTCGCGACTGCAAAGCCTGCCCCTCTGTCATTCCCGAGCCACGCGCGAGGGGCCCGCTGATATGTCCACATCGTTGGGCATTGCCCTGCGCCCATGTCAGTGCGGATGGCCGCAATTGGCAGCAACAGGTAATCGACACTATCAGTACTCACTAAATACCCTCTTTCTCCGTTCTGTCAATATTGCCGTGCCCCGGTCGCCAATGCTGCAAGTCCAGTTTAAGTGGTCATATACCAGAACAGCATCCCAGCTGACGATAAACGCAGTAGACACTACTGGTGTCTCCTCCCAATCCATCGAGTTATCTATTCGATCCCTGTTGTCTGTAATACTGCCTGACCCAGTCGCATCCTCGCAGGAGTTTGTGCGCAGCGGGGTTGGAAGACGGGGACTCCAGGGGAGAAAACGAAGTCGCATTTAGCCGAGAGGCATGGCAGCCATGAGGCCTGGGCGCTTCATCATACAATTCCTTTCATTAAACCACCATCTTCCTCGCGGGTGCCCCGCTGGGCAGCGCGCCCTCTTCGCCTCTCTTCCAGTCTGCGTTACTCATGGCTACTCCTGTACAAGGCCCGAGCGAGCGCGACGGCGCGTTCTATCAGGACGCGCAGTTCGAACCCGACCAGACTTGGAAGAACGACCTCCGTCGGCGAATTTCAGAAGGGCTGTGGCCCCTCGTTGACGAAGCCAGAAAAGAACAAGCCGCCCGCTGCATTCAAAGACCTTCTAACGATCACGACCACGCTACCAATGAGAACATCAAACATACATACGAAGTAACGATGACCCGCATCCGTCGAATGGCGCAAGAACAATTCGATGCGGAGATGGAGCACGAGCGACAGCTGCGCAAGTTGGCCGAGGGGCTGCCTCTGGACGAGGGGTGGTCAGAGACGCTGCTACGTGAACAGCAGAGCATCTGGAATGCTATGCGCAGGACGACAAAGACACAAGATCGCGCCCCATCGCGTATCGCTTTCGGAGCAAGTTCCAATGCCGCCGCCGGACCATCGCGCGCCGCCCTCAACGCACACCACATCGTTGATTCCGCCAACGCTGCCTACGACGACACCGCGCGATACTCCCGGTGGACCCGGAGTATGCAACCGACGCAGGCCCAGCCCGAATGGCGCGACGGTAAATGACCATCCTTTATCAGCGGAGATCAGCATCTGACCACAGTCTGCGCAGGTGAATCGCCGCGCGGCGACGCAGATCCTCTGCCGGCGCTCGAGCGGTGGATGCCTCCTGGGACGTCTGGCCCTCCGCCCAGTGTTCCGAAGAACCCATCGAAGCTCGGTCGCGTGCACTTTCCTGTCGGCGACATTGAGAACGGCTCTCAGACGCCGCGACGCGCGGGCAAGCAGATAGCGACTGCCCCCGAGGACGGCCCGGACGACCTGCGCTCCTTCTTGGCCAACGCAGAGTTGCAGCTCACGATGGGCGATGTCGCACAGCATACACAGCAGTTCCCGGCGCACTTTGCCCATGTTCCACACCTATACGATCGAGCACAGTCTGTCACGCCCAAACCTACCGTGCGACCGGTTCCTCGGATGGCATCGAAGCTTAGCTCCGAGGTCGAGGCACCCCAGGAGGTCACGCGCACGGACAGCTATCTCTTCGCGATCATGCAGACCACGAGGTCTGAGTCCACGCCGCAGCACTCGGGCGGTGTGCAAGTCATCGACCCACGCTCGTTCACTGTCGATGACGATGCGCGGAGCTTCCAAAGCCCGTACCAGGCTCCGTTTGGCCTGCCCGACTTTCGCCCCCCGCCGCTCGGCGCCAACCCTAGTACGAGCCAAACGTCTCTGCAATCTCTCTGGCAGCCCGCGGGCAGTCGGACGGACCTAAGTGCCAACCCAAGTGCGAGCCAGTCATCGCTGCAGTCCCTCTGGCAGTCTGCGGGCAGCCGGACGGACCTGAGTAGCTCCGAGCAGAAATCGCCCAAGTCGGACGAGATGGTCGTCATTGCGTCCGACGAGGGCGACAGTGATTGGGAAGCGTCGGGCTTCGACAAGGACGAGCTCGAGAGGATGATCGAGACGGAGATGAACGACCTGCACAGCGAGACCTCGACCGTTGTCCCTGAGCTGCAGTGCACTACATCCCACGCTCCCAAGGCGTCTGTGGAGGACGTGTCTGTGCCGGGTGCGTTCTCCGAGGAGCCCGAAGAACCCAAGACGAAAGGGAAGGGCGCAAAGACCAAGAAAAAAGAAGAAGCTAGACGCAGGGAGGAGGAGGTTAAGCGGAAGGTTGAGGAGGCCAAACGTAAGGAGGAGGAGGCCAGACGGAGGGTTGAGGACGCGAAGCGTAAGGAGGAGGAGGCACACCGGAAAGACGAAGAGAGGCGCAGGATGGAGGAGAAGCGCAGGATAGAGGAGGAAGAGGAGGCAAAGCGCAAGGAGGAGGCGAGGCGGAAGAAGGAGGCAGACGCGGCGAGGAGCAAGCCGACGACGGCGCAGGCACGCCGTGCAGCAGCGGCAGAGGAGAAGAAGAAGGCTGAGGCGCAGCGCAAGTTAGAGGCGGAGCGGCGGCGGCTGGAGGAGACGAAGCTCGCAGAGGAGGAGGAACGCGCGGAAGAGGAGCGTCTGCGAGCAGAGGAGCAGAAGCGGCGCGAGGCCGAGGCGCTGGAGCAGAGGCTCGGGAAAGACAAGCTTGCGGCGTTCATCAAGCAGCAGGAGGCCTGGAACAAGGCCGAGATGCTCCGCAAGCCCGAGGACAAGCAGCGTGCACTTGAGGAGGAGCGCGCGCGGCAGCGTGAGCTCGAGAAGCAGCGACTGGAGGAGGAGAAGCGCAAACAGGAGGAGGCCGCGCTCGCGGAAAGGATCGGCAAGGAGAAGCTAGAGGCGTTCATGAAGCAGCAGGAAGAAGTGCGGCGCCGGCTGGAGGGCGGTCGACCGCGCACCGATAGCCTGAGCCGTACGCCGTCGGCGGAGCTCGTCAAGCCACCCGTCGTCGCTGCGAAGGAGCAGACCAAGAAGGTCTCCGAGCCGCAGGCGAGGAAACGCAATGTTACTTTCGCGGAGGAGGATCCGAAGGATCGGGAAGCGCGGCTCGCTGCCGTGGAAGACATGCATCGTCGCCGCGAGGACGAGCTGCGCTCCCGCGAAGAGGAGCTGCGCCGTCGTGAGGATGAGCTACGGCGCCGCGAGAGCGAAGGCGAGGACAGGAAGCGGAAGCCAGGTGCGCCGCAGTTGAAGGCGGACGAGCTGCGCGTAAAGGAGCGGCAGCTAGCCCGACAAGCAGAAGAAAACCAGAAAAAGGAGCAGGAACTCCGCAAGCGCGAGGATGCTCTGCACCGCTATGCAGAAGACATGCTTTCCAAAATGAAGGTTCAGCAGGAAGAGTTCCGCCGCCAATGCCTCATGATGGGCATGCCCCTCTCGAAGTGATACGTGAGTGGCCGAGTGTGAAGTATGCCGACAGGCTGCTGACTTTGACTGCATCGAGCTCAGTAGTCATACCCGGTACGCATCGTATGCGTACCACCACCTAGAGTTCGTATATTTATTGGGATACCGATCGCGTTTGCTTTCTCGACTCTCACAAATGACGTCAGCATATGCTACAGACACCTAATTGCCTCCCTCATTGCCACGTCTCCGTTATACCTCGTCTCTGACTGTAGCGTACATTTTCCCCCGATCTCTGGCCTCGCGTTACCTTCTTGCGACTACTGCATCGTCGTTGTAGTATACTGCTGTGCTCGCTTGTTACTGCTCTCACGTTTTCCTCAGTATTTGGTCCTGTGCTTGATGATTGTTGATAGACTGTCTTTGTTCTTATGGGATCCGAACTATGATTATCTATTTAGGGCACCTGGTCGTAGTCTGTTACCACCGTGCCTATGTTCTCCTGTTCCGCCCTGTTTGCAACTGCGTACGCGATGGCAACGTCCTGGACGCCAACGCCTACCGACTTGTAGATGGACACGTCTCCGGTGTTCCGTATCTCGCTCACGACCTCTGGTCGCGCGATCCAGGTAGTGTCCTCGATGCGGTGGACCAACTCCCCGATCTCAATGAGGTCGCTCGGTTGAAATTGAGCTGCAATTAACTCGCCGGCTTCGATCTGTGGGGTCTCTTCAGCTCTAATTGTCCGTGTAGCACTGAAAGCGCGTACCAGACATGCCGCGCGAGAGTCGACCACTACTTTGCCTGCACGTTTGACTAGATCGGTATCGACCTCATGCCTGTATGGGGCTATTAGTACGTCGTCGGGAGTAAGGCAGACTCGCACTGCGTACATTTGTGGGGTGTAGGAGCCGATGAGACATAGGTGGGCTCCCGGCTTCACGGAAGCGGAGGGAAAGAACGGGGTAGTAGAGGACGTCGCAGTGATGATGATGTCGGCCTCTTGTATCGTTCGGTGGAAAGAGGGATCTTGAGTAAGCATTCCGGCCTCGAAATCGACTGCTTGGTGGTCGCCCTGCAGCTTCGAAACGAGTCTCGTAAGCCGTTCGTTGACGGAACGGTTGAAGACCGTGCACGACGTGATGGATGTGTAGTGCTTGCAAAAGAGGGAGAGATGGGCTGCGATCTGGGCTCCGGCGCCGATGGCCACCAGTCTCTGGGGCTGCGCCTCAGGGGATAGCAGAATCTGCGTAGCGAGCAATGATCCTAAGCAATATTCAGCCATGGAGCTACACTTGCACACGCAGTACACTGACCTGCTGCGTTCCTGAGGGCAGTCAGCTGCCGGGAATTGACTACTGCACGAACCGCCCCAGACGATTCGCTAAGAACCAGAGTGGTCCCAGGTAAACCGGCCAGTTTCACGGACTGTGGTGCCGCGGAGGTAGGGACGGAGACAACCTTCACAGCAGTACCAAATGGTTCGATGCGAGAGGGCATGAACAGCGCAGCGTGATTCGTGACCGGTACGGAGGTGCGATGAGGTTGATAGATGCCTCGGGCAGGGATCTCCGGAGTGGACAGACTATGAAATACCTGCACCATGAGGTCAGTCAATTCCTGTGGGCTGAATGTCGCGGTGATTCGCGCGACATCTGTTGCAGACACAATCCGGAGGGACATTTTCTGGCGGACGTAGGCAATACTATACGGTGCTAGTTCACGACCGACGACTCAGTGTGCTTTGTGGCTTAACAAAGTGCGTACATGAGTAATAGATACCAAGTCTTGGCTACAGTGGGGGAGGAAGAGGAGACGGTCAATGATCTCTCGCACGTGTATTGTGGCTGATCGCAGTAAGCAGGCGCAGTGTTCGCCTGGCCAATGGGTCCAAGTGTTCTCCACAAGAACACATCAGCGGTACCATACACGGTCAAGTTTTGAGCACACGCTGAGCACTGCATCAACCTGAGGGGACGCTGCGCTACAAGCGATGTGATTGTTATACCCAGACGGGTACTACCGATGTATGCAAAGAGACAAGGAACAGACTGATACGACGAACAAACGCGAGAGCCAAAGAAACCAGTAGACTACCATCTATACTACAAGTAATGAACAATAACTTATATATCGGAGATGAGACGAGTCCAGCCCAGACACCCTCATGGATGCCGATCTCAAAGCGGAGCGTCGTTGCGCTTCGCCGTAGTAGGTGTAGGGGACCGCATAGTGCGTTCCGACTCGTCATCCGAGTCCACGATATAAATTGCGGTCTCGGGAGTGTTCCACATAGCAGATGCAGGTGCCGATCTTGCCCTCGGCAGCCGCATCGAACGTGCTGGACGTGTCCTCGCCACTGCGCTCCCGTCGCTGAGCCTGCGCCGTATCACCCTGCGGCCTTCCGCTGATGGGAAGGTCCGAGTTTCTCCTTGTGGTTCTTCCTCACGCGTACGCTTGGTGCCGCGGGTCGGGGAGTCGGGTGTCTGTGCCAAGGCTTGCGATGGCTCAGCGACGGTCAGGGAAGTACCTGCGCCCGATCCCTCTGTGTTCGGTACCATCTCCCCCAAGCCCGCGTCCGACCCCGCGTCCGACTCCCGGGAGCCCGCTTGCGACACCTGCGACCACATGTCCTGCTCAGCCGAGCTCTCCGCCATGCCAACGTCGTCCAGGAAGTCATTGATACTGACGGGCAGCTCTTGCGCGTGCGCGGGCAGTTCTCGCGCAGGCTGCACAGGATCTTCCGCCCCGCCTTCCCGGTCAGGACACTCTGTTGGCATCTCCGCAAGGTCTACGCGCTGCAGTAGGCGGGTCATGCGCGCTCGCGCGCGATTCGCCGCATGCCAGTGATTCTCGGCGATCGTCTCGACCGCGCGGAGCCCGTCCTCGCGTTCCATGACAAGCGTCGCGAGACCACGCGTGCCCATGACGTCGAACAGTGCATTGATGCCTGTGTCCGTCGCGATGAAGGCCCGGATAAGTGCCTGGTGGTCTGCGGCCGCGACCAGTGCGGCGACGCCCTCTGGACTGCTCAACAGCCGTGTCGCGTTCGCGCGGAAGTCGTAGGGCACGTCGGCAGGTGCGGATTCGCGGGGCGCGCTGGAGCCGAACTGGGAGGAGGGGATGTGGCGGGGAGCGGGGACATGACGATTGGACGGACCAGAAGCAGGCGCCTGGCGGTTGGATGGACCTGGGACGGGCCCAGGACTGTTGGATGCCCCTTGGGCGGGAGCGTTGGAGGCACCGGACGCGAGCGAAGGGCCGGTGGATCGACCAGGGGAGGGGCCGTCGGTGGCACCAGAGGTAGGGGTGGGATTGGGAGCGTTAGAGGAACCGGCTGCAGGTGCGGGAACCGTGGCCGTGGGGGCGCTAGCCCGGGGCGACGCCCGCGCGGCGGTGACGTTCCCACTGAAAGTGGGGCGCGCCCAGGGAGCAGCCTCAGGTGGGTTGTGTATGGGGTCAGGTCCACCCCGGTTGTTCCACCGTAAGGGGCGCGGCATGTCGTCTGCGCCGTAAAAGGCGTATTCGCGCTGGAGGGGGCGTCCGTGGGGCAGCTGCGAGTTTGTGCTGGGCTCAGGGTTCGCGCCAGCTGCTATATGCCGTGTGAGCACGGGAGCGTGGTAGAGGCAGTATTGGTTAGTACGTACCTTCCTGTGGTTCCTCCTCTTGGTAGGAGAGGGTGAAGAAGCCTCGCGGTGGCGGGGGCTGGGTCCGCCGGTGGGACCTTTGAGATGGGCGAGTATACGCCGAGCCTGCGTGAAACCACTGGTGAGCAATGTGGCCAGGGCGCTCCAGATGGGAGAACTTACGACGCATGTTGAAGGTTGCGGTTCGGTTGAATCGGTCGAGGGCCGCCGCTGCCTCGCGCTGCAAGTCCGCAGGAGACTCAGAGGTGGTCACGAAGCGGATAGCGGTGGAGAGAGAGTTTCTGAGGGACTCATTTAGGGCACCCCAGTTGAAAGTACGCAGGATATCTGGAGATGTGGCGTATTGCTCTTCAGAACGCGGTGGCACATAGTGAACAGAAGAATACATACCACGGGCGTCGCGATTGGTTCCACTGGTGTTCCTATCGCGCGAGCCGGAGCCTGTGCGAGTGCTCGAGCTGCGTTGCTCGTCGCGGTTGTTGTTGTTGTTGTTTCCACCATTGGCGCTTGAAGACGGCATCTTTGACGATGTGCGAGATGAGCAGTGCGCAAGTGGGATAAGTTGCTGGTGTGCAGAGGTGGGGGGAATGGGGCACAACCGCGGCGCATTTTATACAGGATATGCCACAGACGCTTTGACCCTACGCTTTGACCAAGCGCCCACTATCGGTAGCCACTCTGCCCGAGCGGCGAGAAGCCATTGAGTGGCGATGCTTTGAGCAGGGGCTACCCGGCATCGTGCGCGGCGTGGCAACGCTTTGACACTTCTGAGTGGCGGTACTGAGATCCACCGCGGGAAGAGGAAGGAAAAAATGGGCTGTAGGGCCTCTGTTGGTTCCATATACCACGGGCCCAGACAGCAAGGAGTGCCATACCTCGAGAGTGGTACTGATCGTAGCGGCTCAGATCGGCATATTGACCGTCGCCTGTGCTGTTCTGCGCTGAGGTGTTCAGCACCGATAGCTAGAGGCGTCCCAAGCACCCAACTCGCTCATATAGAAAAGGACACAAGTACGTATGGCGCTGGGCAGTCCGAAGAGCCATTCCGCCGCGTTATAAGGCCGGGCAAGGTGGCACGGCCCAAGCAGGTCGTTATAGCACCCGCTTTCGGTGGCGGAAGACGTGTCGCAGCGGATGCTTTGACCTTGGCTTGATTGCTGTGTATTCACCGCAAATTAGCCCTGTGTTGTGGTCCTGTGCGCAACCTGCTTCTTCGCTTTGGCCTGAGTCCACGCAGCATGGAAATTTGCTTGCTCAACTTTGATGGCGAGAACGACGGGGTGCCTAAGCAGTAGTGTTCTCCAGTGGTCAGAGCACCTTTTTGCTCAGTCTTCACATATATGAAGGTTTGGGCAAAGCAGATTGGATTGAGCGGAAGCAACGGAAAGGATCTAAGCAAGCTGGCAGGTCGCTTGTCACGCCGAGGTGACTCAATGTGACAGGACGCGTTGGCGTGACAGGACGTCAGCGGGGGCGACGCTTGTCCAGAAACTATCCTCTGCCTGCTCCTCCTCCCATCCCCTCGCACAAAACGCATCTTGAGTCTTTATACCAAAAAATGTCCAACACCATTGCGCTGTAAGTATGGTTGGATTGCATGACGGCGGAACGTAGCTTACGCCATCTCATCACCCCCGCAGGTACCCGCTATCGAACTTCACTTTCAGGTGCACTAGACCGTGTGGTCGTACCTTTGTTTCCTGGCTGAACAACTCACAGCACGAAGGAAGCACAACCAGAAGAAGACCCATCGGTCTCGGCACGACTTCAGCGTCTCCAGAACAATTACGAAGATTTCGGCATGCGCAGGACAGTCGAGGGCATTTTGGTCGTGCACGACCATGGCCACCCGCATATATTGATGTTGCAGATCGCGAATGCGTTTTTCAAATTGTGAGTACTCCTCCACCTCGTTATATGCTGTATGGTAGGTAACACATATCAGACCGGGCGACTACCTGAAGCCTGGCGAAGACGAGATCGAAGGATTAAAGAAGCGTCTCGACGACCGGCTTGCGCCGCCTGCAGAGTCCAAGCAGTTCAATTCGTCCCACGGAGTGGACAATGAGTGGGAGATTGGCGATTGTCTCGCCCAGTGGTGGCGTCCGAACTTTGAGACCTTTATGGTGCGTGTCCCCTTCTGTTGCTCCGCGTTATGGATGTTCGAAGCAGGGTTCTCATGGCCACCGTGTACATACCCTTGCGTGTTGCAATGTGTAGTATCCGTTCATCCCCGCACATATCACTAAGCCGAAGGAGTGCAAGAAGCTCTTCCTCGTCCAGATGCCCGAAAGAAGTGCGTCATCCATGACCGCAATGTCGAATATACTCACGAACGAGATGACTCCCTTCCCCATCGCCTGTATCACTGCCTGCAGAGGTTCTCGCAGTCCCTAAAAACATGAAGCTGCTGGCGATCCCCTTGTTTGAGCTGTACGATAATGCCGCTCGGTACGTGCTATCATGCGTCTTTCGTGTTCTGATACTCTCTGACATTATTGATGCAGGTACGGGCCACAGCTTTCTGCTATCCCTCACCTCCTCTCTCGGTGCGTCGCCATCCCTATCTCTCCTTGCCCCCTCGTTGAGTTCGATCATATACAGGTACAACTTCATTTACCAGTAGTTGCTTCACTGCGTGCCATCTTTGTCGTATAGAGCCCTCTGTTTTCTTTAGTTGTCGTCATGTCATGAGTAATACACCGCACTGTTGGTCGCATTGTAGCATAAAGTCATGTACGCAGTATTCATGCGATCGCTTCTTACACACCCCAAGCGCAAAGGTATGCTCGTCCTGAGTCGCTGGTATGTGATATATCCTTCTGCCGCTCATTCCCAACGGGAGGCTGACAATGCCTTTCAGTCCTATCCGTTTCTCGTCCAGATCGTGGATTACAATATAGTCCAGGTCTACTATCCCCGCCTCTGGTCGCATTCGTGATAGACCCAGACGCAATCGTGATGGCACTGGCTCAAGTAGTTCAGCTAGGTCATGCATCTTGTTCCAGGCCTCGCTGTGCGAACCACCTTCCATCTTTCGCGTGGTCATGTCTCTCATTCCCGCAATGCCGCTAACCTTCTCCGCTCTTCTGCTAATGAGCTGCCTTGCAGCGCGTGCCCACGCACATGGATACGTTGGCAACGTCACCGTGGATGGGGTCATGTACCCCGGCAACGCACCAGGCCGCTATGCAGGTGCGCTGGGCCTCCTTGATAGCAAGTACCGAATGGCTGACGCGTTTCGCAGTTGTCAGTCCGATTCGCGCAGTGGCGACCGACGACCCCGAGACAAAGGTGTCTGACATCGATCTTGCTTGTGGGGTCGGCGCGCTCGCGGCCTCCATGGATGCACCCGCCTACCCTGGGAGCGCGGTCAACTTTACGTGGGTGTCTGGGAGTGGAGGGAATGTACGTACCCTCTATGTGGCGTCGGTATGGCTAGCTGAGTTGATGCATATTCGTAGTGGCCGCACGAGGTGGGGCCAGTCCTGACATACATGGCGTCCTGCGGGAACGCAACGACCTGTACGGGGTTCAACGCGTCCGACGCGGAGTGGTTCAAGATCGCGCAGGACGCGAGGCAGGCGGACAATAGGTCCTGGGTGCAACAGCTCATTAGTGGGTTCTCTTCGACCTGATTGACTCCTTGGGTGCTGAGTGCATTGCAGTGGAAGAAGATAACTACAATGTGACGATCCCAGTGGGGCTTGCGCCAGGAGCGTATCTACTGAGGAACGAGGTCAGTGTATACTTCTTTTACCGACCGGATGAGGACGGTTCGCTGATTTGCGCGTACTGCAGCTGATAGGCCTGCAAAACGCGATGGCACACGGCGGTGCCGAGTTCTTCCCGTCCTGCACTCAGCTTCTGATCCTGGGGAACGGGACCGAGGTCCCCGCGCCTAACAGCACTGTCAGGTTTCCGGGGGCGTACAACGAGACTGATCCTGGTATTCTCGTCGACGTGGGTCATCCATTGGTTCTTCTACTCCGAATATGGGCTGACGTGGCGGCACTCGATGTGTCGTAGGCGTATTCGGATCCCGACACGCCTTATATCATACCAGGACCGCCGTTGGCGACATTCGTCAATATGACCGACGGGATGAACAGCACTTCCGAGCCTTCTCAGTCCGCCTCGTCTACTCAACTGACGAGTAGCCCTGCTCCGTCTCCCCCATCTGCATCTTCCTCCGCGTTTCTTACACCTCAGGATCAGCGGCCGACGGCCAGTGTCAGCCCGTCCGCCCCCAGCACTGCCTCTCTGTCGACCTCTGCTACGCCTACACCTTCCGACCAAGGGGAGGTGCCTCTAGCTCCAGGACCCGCCCTCGTCCAGTACTATGCCGGGCAAGCCAAGCTTCTCATACCGATGGACGATGTAATGGCACTGGAGCCTGTACGACTGCAACGGGGGGTCCGTCGGAGACACAGCAGGGCCACGGGTAGACAAGTACATCACTGAGTTGAATCCGCCAGGCGATGACTTTCTGGTGGGTCTATATTGAGTCGCGTTCGTAAGTTGAGTAGCTTGAATCAACACAGCGTGGCATATTTTGCTGAGGAGGCCCCGGCCGTCCGGCCCGAAGGAGGGCCTACGCTTACCAAGCACTCACGCTGGTGCTGTATGTAGCTTACCTTCCGACATTGAAACACTGCCGACGACGCCGGTTACTTACACTGACTTACACTGACTACCTCACACTCACAGGCAGTGCCAACAATACCCTTCCAGAATGGACGCCGTAGCCCAATTGAAGGGTACAGCCATCCCAGTGATAAATGTCCCTAGTGCGTATATATCCGACTTGGAACGAATTCAGATCACCAGGCGAACGACTGACTTGGCCGTCCATGCAGCGATGAACGCATTTGTGCCCCTCTTGGAGAAATATAGGGCCGAGATCGAAAGCATACAACGCAAGACGTTCCAATATGGCACCACGGAAAGGCACAAGGCAAGTATTCGGTGGAGTAGTTTTGTCTATGCATCGCTAGTAACCGTGCAGACTTTCACGTAGCTCGACGTCTACTATCCCCCGACTGAAGCCATTTCTGCCAGTGAGAAAATTCCTGTCCTTCACTTCTTCTACGGAGGAGGCTTTGTCAGCGGTGCGCGCAGACTGGCCCCGCCGTATGATCTCGGATATGCAAGCACTGGTGCGTTTTTTGCGAAGCGGGGGTAAGCAACTCTTGTCCAGACAATAACGCGAGTCGTGATCTGATCTGACTACACGGTCGATAGGATCCTCACGATCATCGCAGACTATCGCCTAGCGCCGCAGGCCAAGTATCCGCAGCCCGTCGAGGACGTGCGCGATGCCATCGGCTGGGTAGTCAACAACGGTGACTACATCACTCAGGAGACGAGCGTCCGGGCCGACTTCAACAACATCTTCGTGCTGGGCCACTCCGCAGGGACGGTCTACACCGCGACTCTGCTTTTTCACCCTACAGTGTTGACACCCCAACTCCGCTCACGCATTCGTGGCATCATTCTAAAGAGTGGGATCTTCAGGTTCCCACAGGACGAGGACTACCCCCTCAAACACCCTCTGCTGCAACTCTACGGCGACTGGGAGACGGTCGGGGCGAATATGCCGATCACACTGCTCAACCAGGCACCGGAGGACCTTTTGAGGAGCTTTCCGGAGGTGATCATGTTTGCGAGTGAGCGGGAGCCAGAGCAGGTCATGGTCTCGAACAAGGAACTAAAGGAGACATTGGAGAGGAAACTGGGAAGGCAGGTTCCCTTCACCATCATGGAGGGCCATAACCACATCAGCCCGCACTGGGCACTGTGGAGCGGGGCTGGAGAAGAATGGGGAGAAGAAGTTGCCAAGTGGGTCCACGACAAGGTGGCGTCCGTATAGAATGGATTTTCCGCCATAATACACTTGGCCAGTATCCAACCTTTATCTATAGTATGCACAAACACACAACGACAACTCATGTACATGTCATGCACTTGTCATTGACCTCAAGTGGAAATCACCTGCAGTCTCTGTGCAGCCACATAGCTCGACGTCTACTATCCTCTGGTAGAAGTACTCCTTGTTAGAGGAAAAGTACCCGTGCTTCACTTCTTCGGGGGATTCGTCAACGGGGCACGAAGACTAGACCCGCCGTACGATCTGGGGTATGCTAGCACAGGCGCGTACTTTGCGAAGCGAGGGTAAGCATTTGGAAGTTACATGCAGAGAGGAAAGCTAACTGATCCCATCGTACAGAACCCTCACCATCGTAGCAGACTACCGCCTAGTCCCGGAGGTCAAGTTCCCTCAGCCTGTGGAAGATGTCAGGGATTCCATCGGCTGGGTCGTCAACAATGGCAATCAGATCACAGAAGACACGGCCGTTCAAGCCGACTTCGAGAATGTCTTCATCCTAGGCCACTTGGCGGGGACGATCTATACCACCACCCTGCTCTTCCACACCACCCTGCTCGCGCCGGAGCTGCGCTCGCATACCCGCGGTATCGTCCTGCAGGGCGGGATATTTAGGTTCCCGCTTGAGCTGATCGGCCCCCTGCACCCGCTCCTCCAACTGTTCGACGGAGACAACGAAGCGGCCCAGGCGAACATGCCAATTTCGTTGCTCGAACAGGCACCAGACGCACTTCTGGAGGGCTTCCCGGAAGTCGTCATATTCATGAGCGAGCGCGAGCCGGAGGGGTTCGCGGCCTCGAACGAGGAACTGAAAGGGACACTGGAGAAGAGGCTTGGCAGGCGGATACCCCTAGTAGTCATGAAGGACCATGACCATTCACCCCGCATTGGGCGCTGTGGAGTGGAGTGGGGGAGGGATGGGGCGAGGAGGTCGCAGATTGGGTTCATGAGAAGCTCGTGTGAGATGGGGATGCTGCTACTTATGCTATCGTGCACTTGGCCCTTGGCGCATGGCTGATAAACCGCAGCTCGATCGACGCTTCGCCTTTCAGAACGTGTATTCCGTTTGCATCTATCTGAATGTGAGCAGATTGGCTTTGCGGTGAATCTCTACCATACACAGATGGATTATGCACACACCATGGTCGGATGAAGTTGCTTCACAGTACACGAGGATTCGCCGTCGCTCCCGAGCGCGTGACAAGGCAGCACGCATCAGGGTCACTACCAGCGATCTGGGTGGACGCTAGCCTGTCACCGGACACAGTATGTGGTACTTGTCAGCTTGGTATCACTATCAATGACAATCGCCTGTGAGAGTCGGTACCTACTTCCCTTCGAACGTAGAACACACCCTATCGCTTGCTGACGACTGCCTCTGAGGACCAGTATGGACGCCATAGCAAAGGTGACAGCGACGGACGTTCCGAGCATCTGGCAGCCCGGTATGTATAACCCGGCCTGAAGTTCTATCACGCCCATCCCCGCGATCGACGCTGACTTGCATGGCAATGCCCAGTCCGAGACGCGTTCCTGCCAGAGCTGGAGAAACACCGCACGGAGATTGAGAGCGTTCGGTCGAGGACGTTCAAGTATGGCGCAAAGGATCGGCACATGGTATGTCCAGGCAGTCGAATACCTACACCCTGATCCCACTGGACGTCGACTCCAGCTAGATATCTATTATCCCCCAGCCGAGGCGCTCCCTTCGTCGGGAAAGACCCCAGTTCTCTTCTTCACCTACGGCGGTGGATTCTTTGAAGGCGACCGCAGGCTCGCGCATCCATACGACCTTGTATACGCTAATACTGGCGCGTACTTTGCCAAACGAGGGTGAGCCATCGTTGCATATTAATGTCCTTGAATCGACCTCAGCCGGGGGATCCAGGATCCTTACCATTATTCCCGACTACCGTCTCGTACCAGAAGCCAAGTTTCCGCAGCCAGTGGAGGATGTGCGCGATGCAGTAGACTGGACTCTCACCAACGCGGGTGAAGTCCTTGCTGGCACAGGCGTCCAAGGGGACTTTGACAACGTATTCCTGATGGCCCACTCCGCGGGATCGTGTCACACCGCCACGCTCCTCCTGCACCCAACGCTGCTACCTTCAAACCTCCGCGCAAATATACGCGGTGTCATCCTCAAGGGTGGCGCATACACCCTCAAGCGCGACGAGAGCACTAGCCCCGACTCACCGTTGTTGCAGCTCTACGGGAGCTGGGACGCCGTGGAGGCGAGCATGCCAGCGGCACTCCTCGAGCACGCACCAGCGGACATCCTGGAGAGCTTCCCGGACATCGTCTTGTTCGTGAGCGAGAGGGAGATAGACGGCTTAATCGAGGATAGTCGCCTGTTCGCCGCGAATCTTGAGACGAAATTGAAGAAGAGCGTCCCTCTTGTGGTGATGAAGAACCACAACCATCTCAGCCCGCACTGGACACTGGGCACAGGAGCTGGCGAAGAGTGGGCCGAGGACGTGACGAAGTGGATTAAAGGGAGCGTCGCAGCTGTGTAAAGTCGTCTGCATATGGGTGAACACAAGGTGTGCCGAGATTGCTACAGCGTGACGCAGTGTCACAAGCGCGCGTAGGATCACACCAACTGTGGCTGGGAGCCGTGGTTGAACTCGATGGTGGCCCTAGTCCGCATTCGACATTTGCGCCCTGCCCAGAGACAGATACAGGGAAGCAGAGCCTCTTATTGTCTGAAATACAACGGAGACGGATGCGGTCGCGGCGGAACATAAGGCGAGGGCCGCCGTTAGGCTGGCATTCGAGACTCCGCGTCGCGCCTCCGATGGTGTATGGACGACTCATGCCTCGTGCGATGCAGCCAGATTGAAGAATAGAAGCCTGCGCCCATATGAGCAGCGCTGATCATCAATCATAGTGAGCTTCGTGTTCTCGCATCGATAGCAGAAAACAAGCGCATGGCCCTGTACAAATGTGGCGGCCACCACAGATGGCTGACTCTTATTGTGGCGGCCGGCGGACAATGGCTGTGGCTGATTGTTTGTATCGCCAAACAAGCCTGTTCATAAGAAGGTGGACGGATGCGCCTTCTCCCATCTCCTGACCGTCTACTAAAAGTGTGAGTGCGTCTCCGACATGCCCGCCTCTTCACTCTGACTAACAAGAGCCCACCGCTAGACATACCGACAGGTACATTACAGAACGTCAACCCGCACAGGATGTGCGATGGGGCTCTATATGCAGTAAGCAACCTTCTCGAGCATAACCTTCCTTCACTCAGACTGACCCTCGACAACGCAGACGCTCACACTTTCACTGGAGACGGTTTCTGAGGCCTGTAGGTGCGTTTCTCGCGATGCTCTAGACGTTGATTCCTGTCTGGCGCCAGGTGATGAGTGATACCACTATGCGTCAAGGACTGTACGCTGAAGATCATGTGGCGCTCCAAGTCTACCCCAAAGAGATGCGCCGAAGAGACCGCCAATGCGCCGAAGAGACCGCCAATGCGCCGAAGAGACCGCCAATGCGCCGAACAGTGTGAACCGACATTGTCGCCACTGTAAGCAAAGACCCACAGGGCACACCCGTACGTCGTTCGTCTGGTATGGGCACCGTCCAGTCTAGCGTCGTCTGCACATGCAGCGCCTGGACCCATTTGCTCGCACTCGCGGCATGTGGCATTGAGTCGTGTGGCCAAGGGTCAGGAGTACCTGGCAACAGGGCTCCGCAGTGACACGGCGCACACACTCTGGGGACACGCTCGCCGTGGCCCGCGACCTGGCCAGTCCGGGTCCACCAGGCAGCCAGTTCGAGTGACGCTACGGGTGGGATGGCATTGGCCAACGTGAGTGCTTGCTTACCGTTGTTGTCTGTCGAGTTCGTTGGCTGACCTTTGTGATACTAGGCCATGTCTCGCTCCGGTGTGCGCAACACCAAACACCCGGACGCTCTTCGCGGTCTCCGCATCGAGCGTATGGTTTCTTCTCTCATCCACGTCGAGTCCAATGCGCGAAAAGAGTCCAGCCTCCGGTCCGGGGTGGCGACCTTGGTATCATCCATTGTCGCACACCGGAGGTAACCGTCAACCGCTTGTCAATCAGTGCACTATCGGGGACCGGGCCTCGCGCCAGGTCTACCAGTGTATGGTGTTCATTCGCCGGCCGGATAAGTTGCCGGGGACGTCGAGCCGTCGGTGTATGCTCTCTCTGCGGGTCCGTGGTGGGAAAGGGCGTCGCTCACTTCAAGTGGGCATGGTGAGCGGCGCTCCGGGCGACGACGGACCTGTGAGTACCCTCCCTCCGCATCATCTAGTCCTCTTACTAACGTTTGCCGCAGGTCCTGAGCCGAACTTCAAGCAAGAGCCTAAGGACGGCGTCGCAAGGTGCCGTCCCAAATCCTCAGGGGCCCCGAGCGGGAACCACTCGCCTTGGCCCGTGAGGTGCGCGAAAAGCATACAGCCCCTGGTCTGAGGTAGCCCGTCGCACCGCGGCGGGTACCGGGGACACCACAGCATGGCACCGCGCACGGGCGGCGGGGCGGCTCGTGCGCCTCCGTTTACCCTTAGCCGGGTCTTGTGTGTGGGTATGTGAATGCCACCGGCGGACACTCGCTTGGCATGCCTCATGTTCGAGTCGGGCTACCGTGGAGGTTGGCTAGCGCACTTTGCGGCCGGGTTGGGGGCGTCGCTGCGGCCATGGTTGGCGGGCGGCGTCCCTCGTGAGGGCAGCCCGTACGTACATCTTCCCTTGTTACTTTTGGTTTTTTGCTAACTTGGTCTTCTGCATATGCCCCCTCACCTATCACTGCGCATACATTTCCCGTCTTTGAATCTAATCCCGTCATCTCATTGGCGTCCGAGCCTCCTGCGTCGCAATCCTCGAGATTGCGGTCGAAGACAAGTGCACGAGGTATGTGCTCACCAGAATTCACCCTAATCGCTCTACTTTGACTATACACGAGTCAGTCAAAGCGTGCATCGTAGTGCACAGACAACAGCGTAGTCAGGCGCACGGAGCAGTAGGACTAGTATGTCGCTCTTCACTAGTCTTCATGTATGCATATAATTCCGAACTTTATATTCTTTCTCATCCCTGAAATCACAATGTCTTTGCGAGATGGCACGTATAAACAATTCAACACGGCGTCACGGAGGATAATTGCCTGTTCGCCACGAAGCATCCCTGTTGTTGTGATCAAGAACCACAACCATCTCAACCCCGGCACTGCGCACTGGACCTGGAGAGGAGCGGGTCGAGAACGTGACATAGTGGATTCAAAGCCTGAGTACTACAGGGAGGGCCATAGTCGTAGCAGATGAGCCACTTATTGACTGGCATAGTACGGACATGCACTTTTATAGGCTTCCAGAAGCCTTGTTGCTGCTACGCTCTCCGAGTATACTCAACCCCTCATATGTAGACCCCATACATACACAGCGTTATTGAGGAAAGAGGAGGGGGTCGTCATACGGGACCGCGTGACATGCGAATACACCGCTGTCACGGGCCCACATGACCCGTGACTTCCTCGACAACCCCGACTCGGAGAGCCACTAACCTCTTCCTCCTCCCCCACCATACGCATTCTGTTCACGTTTATATGCGACGCACCCTCCTTTCATGTCCGCTTCGGAAAGACTAACTGGAATTATCGATTGGTTATATATTATGTGAGGAATCAGGATACGAATAGTGCGGCAGGGAGCAAGGCGAGTGACATAAATTGATATAGATGAGCACTGGGATCAAGATAGACAATGGCCCAGCGTAACCCTGACAGGTGCGTACGGGTATGGGGACAATATGCTATCAAGATTGAATACGAGCTCAAGACGACTTGACAAAGGAAACCTTCATCGGCATCTCCGGCCTCAGGTTCTTATCGACCGTAGGATACTGAATCCCAGCGATGTTCCAGTATATGTTCTTGTCGGACGGCGCGAAAGCAAACTTCGAAAAAAGCATGGCAAGTACGACCTCTGCAAATATGATCATGTAAGCTCTCTCTGCTCCATAACTCATGCCATGTCACGTACTCATCTCGAGCTGCGAGAACTTGAAGCCAATGCACGCGCGTCCGCCGCCCAGGAACGTCATCCTTCACAAGGTCAACTTTCTCGGGTTTCAATCGTGTGACTGGCTGACGTACAGGTTCGAGTATACACCAGGAATGTGGGCCTCCTTAACAGTCTCGGGAAGCGGGTTTAGCCAGCGTTCGGGTTTCCACTCCCCAGCGTCAGGGCCCCATAGTTGAGGGTTGCGGTTCGACGCGAGGATGGCGATGTGGACGTACGTGCCCTTTGGCACGGGGACCTCGCTGATGAGCGTGCCATCGACGCCGCGGACCGGCGCGGACAGAGGCATCACAATGTCTTCTCGAGTCTTGCGCATCAACCACGGAACAGGAGCATAGCTGCGGTGCGCGGCGTCAGTACTTGCGCACTAGTGCCTCCGAAAGGGACTTACAGCCGCAGAGTCTCGCGGCAGACTGCGTCCATGTAGGGTAGTTCAGTGAGGACGTCGTGCGGGATCTCGGGGCCATATTCGCGGAAGGCTTCGAGGAGCTCTGTGCGGAGCTTGTCCTGGACATCTGGGTTCTTTGCGAGCAGGTCGATGGTGCGTGCAAGGGCGTTCGATGTGGTGTCCATGCCCGCAAAGATGAATGTCCTTTACGCGAGCGATTGAGCATAACATGGCATGGACAGAGAGGAAGACCACATACGCCATTTGCCCCAGGAGTTCATCTTCTGGCAACTTATCGCCCTCGTTCGCAGTCATGTTCGCCTGCACTGGAGATAGCGTTCTTGTCAGAGGTACGTGCGTCAATAGGTTCTACTATCGTAACGCACTCAGCTTGCTCATGATATCTTTGCCTTCCCCAATCTGGTGCATGACCGCCGCATCGCCTTCCCGCATTGCGCGCTTCTTCGCCTCGTAGATATGGCGCGAATGACTGTCTATACCGTCCGCTATCTGCTTCACTTGCTGCACCCCGGCGTGCGGGACCAAGTCAAGCAGTCTGCGCCGGAAAGCTGGGGAGCCGAGCTTCAAGAAGGGAGGGAGTAAGAAGCGAAACATGCGGATGCGGGACACGGCCGGGCTATGCACATCGCACAGTCAGTGATGCCAAAAATGGGCATGGGAGGAAGCACACGACGCACACCAGCGCCTTGACCAAGGTGCCGAGGTTGCTTTCGACGGTGTCGTTGACGAGCGGGTCGAAGGACCATCCGAGGCCGGCCTGCCCCACAAGCTCGAGCGCCGTGCGTCCCATCCAGTCGAGTATGTCAATCTCTTGCTGGCCGTCCTTGACCCGCCTCGCGATGGCCTCCTGGAGCTTCGAAGTGATACTGTAGAAGATGGGGAGCATATGGCGCATGTGCGCGATGGAGAACACTGGGTTCAGCAGCCTGCGCTGCCTGCGGTGACGCTCGCCCAGGGTCGCAAGCAGACCATCGCCTAAAACACAGTGGAACTGGCTGTAGGCACACGTGGTCAAATGGTATGCTTCGTCATTTGGTGTGCTTACGCTAGGAACTCTGGCGTCTCTTCGTAGACGTACTGATCCTTCACGACGATGCTGGATAGGGCGAGAGGGTCGTAGACGTAGAGATGCTTGCCCTAGGGATGCTATCAGTGCTGGGTCATTCAGAAGACGGAACCACGGCTCGTACCCCGAACATGCCATGCAACTTGACGACTGGGCCATAATCGGAGTTGATTGAGTCGTTGAAGTCCCAACCCTTTCGATTGAAGATTTGGCCCAGGTTACCTGCCACGTTTCGGTTAGTTCAAGGGTTAGTAAGGGCATATGCAGCACTCACCACTCATCCAGTGACCCCGTGGAGGCCCCGGAATGTTATCCAAGGGCGAGCGAACGACATAGTTCTTCAGAATACTGAGGACCACGTAACCCGCTCCAACAATTGCCACGAACGCAGCGACGCGTAAGATACTGAGGAAGATGCCCATCGGGAACACAGACGAGGAGAGAAGGGATGTCGTTCAGTTAGGAAGCACAGAAGACGCTCGTTATATACGTGCGGGACATAAGAGCGCGGCCGGCGACCTCCGGCTCGTCATGCAACGTGCACCGGCTATGCGGAGGAGGGGTAGGTCAAATTAGCCACCGATCCTGTGTGGCGGCAGGCCGCGATCGTGACAAAGTGCTTCCGCGTGCATTGAATGGGATCGACGCCTCGCTTATCTGCAGACGATTGATGCGGCCCTGTCCGTATTGTGACGCTGTCCAACTGGCAACCGCGACTTGACGGTATGGGGTGGGCGGGATCTTACGTAGGTAGCGTCAAGGTGGCCGCCTCTAGTGCTGATCACAGTTCTGGACACTCGCGCCGGCGGACGTACTACCCCGACGAGTACCACTTAACTTTGCTGATCTACACACTGCACAGTCATCCCGAACGATCCGTCCGTGAGAGTCGGAGTGTACGGTGTGAGAAGTTCAAGTTGCATATCACTGTAGTACGGGTACTGAATGAGGTTGGGCATAGATCTCCCTTTCTATAAACTACTGTAGTGAATTCATTAGAGACGAAGGTAATGACTAAACCCTCTGCGTTGCTGTCCACTTGCACTGAAGCCGAGCGACGCGGTATCAAGTCCATGCGCGTCGTAATCTGGTACACCCTTTCTCTCACGAACCCGTCATGGCCGTGCTGCCCGTAGTAAGTAGTAACAGTAAGTGCTGTCCGACGCTATCGTACCTAGGTACAGGCTCTGCAGATGACTGTCCTCGGTCTGTAGATGGTTCCGTGATCTCGGGCTTCGTCAACTTCGCAGTAACCCCGATCCACGCGTCAAGCCTTCAATTGTTCGCAGTTCATTGGATCTCCGCTGGCACCATTGCCGTGGGGAATCAAAGAGTTCTGTCTGAGTCATCGATTCCCTTGTTTGTGGAACATGATACTCGGCGGAGGACTAGAGACGTACTCAAGTGACCACCTTCTCATACCAAAACTGGCCACTCAGACTTCTTCGGATCCGCTGGATCGGCAGGACCTTGGCGAAGCTCCCTTCGGCCTTGGGCTTCGGGCATATCGTTCGGGCTCCCGGGTTTAGTTCAGCTGTGATTCTATTGCCAGGGAGTCGTGGCAATGCTTCCGACTGACACGCAGCCGCTCACTGGGCGGAGGGCTAGGCCGAAGGGGTGTGCCTCAGCTTGTTGAGCAATGGTGTCGCTGTGGTCATAACAAGGACAAGTGTAGCTTTTCAAGTAGACCCATTTCAAGTAGGTCATAGGAACACTTGGGTAGCAATTGGTGGACAAGGGACAACAGCCTCAGGCTCCTCTCCATCCGCCGCGGGGGTAGAGGAGCTCAATCCGAGCAAGCCAATACGTACGGTCTCGTACGGTGCTCTCTCTATGTCGATCCTAAGTCTTGTATCCTAAAACGTACTAATCGATTGAAGCCACGTGAACCATGCAACCAAGTTCAAACTCCACAATCTTATTCTCCTCTGCCGCAGGGGTCATACATCAACTAGTACATTTTGGACTTAGGATCGAGAAAGAACAACGTATTTCGCTATCGACACCCCCCTCTACCCTCCGCGGTGGATGGAAAGGAGCCTGCAACAGCCTCAACGCGGCGCGCCCTTATAAACGAGTAGAATTAAATATAGAAAATATATAAACACGGCCTACAATGTACTAACACACAAGTACCAAACTGTACATGTCTGTTATTCGAAAAATATGTCAAGATACACACTTAGATGTGAGACGTTTAGCGTGATGTGCATTCATGAACCTTGGTGGCAACGTCAGGGAAAAGATGCGCGCTGGCGGTTGCCGAGTAGCGCTAAGTTTTTCGGGAGCCTTCCACTTCCAGCTGAAGCCCAACTTCGATATGAATGCGCCTAGTAGTCAAAACATATACGGAGGAAGCCCATGTGTCCGGCATTCGAGGCTGTTTAACCCCCTCCAACACAGCACTTCTAACATGAGGGACGTGATCCTTCGCCGAGAGCCCCATTTGTTCGATACCTTCCATGTTCACATATGACGTGGAGACAAACACTTTGATAAACATGGCAGCTTCATCGGCACAGTTCTCCTCCTGCCAGTGGGCGATAGAGGATGGTAGGGCATAAGGTCCGACTCCTAGCATGCCCGGCTCGGGTGTCTTGGAATCATGGTTGCACCGGGCTAGCGGCGCCTCCGTTCCGCAAGGAAGATACCCCGACTGACAGTCAACATGATGAGTGAGTGTTGCTTGAAAGTAAGATGATGGGAGCAACTCTACCTGAATTGAGAAATTAATGGGATCAAAGTAGAAGACATAAAGAAAGAGGTCCATGTCAGAATCATTGTAGAACATGAGACCGTAGTAGTTCTGACAGTTGGCCTTTGGGCTGACGTCGTAAATTAGTGCCCCTTTGACGTCGCCGCACACCTTGTATGTTGAAAACGCATTGCACTTAATTCGGGCAGCTTGGACTGTGTCAAGTGGGACTATTTGTGATGTTGCCGTATACATCGGGGAACGTGGATGCTGCTTGACACGACAGAGATCGACGCGTGGTAAGAGATTTTGGTTCTGCCCCGGCTTATGAAAGCGATATAGGTGGAAGAGCCATCGCGCGATATCTTCTGCAACCTGTGTCGGCTGCACCAGGTCCGAACACAAAGACACCGAGGAGGGTGCATATGTAGATGTCAATGGATCGTAAAGGGAGATGGTCCAATGATGGTCGTCCTCAGCGATGATGGAGCCATCATGATATTCTCCGTCGTTCACACAAGTGTATCCGGCTGTCGGCGCTGTTGGCACTATTGACTGCACTCGAAGAAGAAGCTTCATCTTCTTTGAGTTCCAAATGTGGACTATGGCTCGAGCGTCACGGGTGAAGGACTCCCAAGCAACATTGGTGCTGTGATCTGCCAGCACTACTGTGCACCTGTGTGGCTCGACCTTGTCTGCAAGGAGTCTGCAACCATCTGGCAGCAACTTCGTCGCTCCCTTTGGGTCATGCATAATGAACTGTGTGTCCGTGACTATGCCATTGACTTCGCCAGCATAGACAAAGACGTTCGACCCTTCGCGCCGCATAGCGAAGGACATGGCCTCTTCAGAGGATTCAGTCGTCGTAAAAAGCAAGCGATTTCGGTGCTTTCCCTGGCACAGTGGTGTTTGCCCCATTTCCACCCCGTAGTGGTCATCCAAGGAGTCCATAAGACGTCCATAGGTGAGGCCAATCAAGGAATCCACGAGACGTGCGTAGGTGAGCGGATTCAGTAGGTGCCCATCGGAGTCGTAGATCGCGCGCAGGCACGCTAATAGGCTGCAGGTGAAGACACCGCGTATCCTTATGTCGTTGTCCGTGGATTGGTCAGCTGTAGTAGTGACTTGATCCTCATTGGCTTGCTCGCCGGCCTGACAAGCTGCCAAGAGGACGTGCGATGATATATCTTCGTTCGCGAAGCCGAGGGGAAGCGCCGCATGTGCCTCACTTTCGGGCCCCCAAATGGCATCGTCCAGGTCGTCCGGGATAGGTATGGAGATACTAGGCACGCCGCGCGCCGTCCGTGTGGTGCTGTGTGTTTTAGGCAATCTGCGTAACATTCCGGCAGAGTGACATGAATCCAGAATAACCAACTACCGGGGAAATCAAGCATCAAGCCAGATATCCGTCAATACACACCAGCGATGCAAAGCAAGGGTTGGCTTACGAGGTTGTCACCCTTGTGTGAGGCGAGGCCCCTCATGAGGGCGTTGAATGTCTTATCAGGAATCCCATAGACAGGTCTACCCTGGGAAGTCTCGAGCAGAATAGCTTCTTCGCATGCAAGTTCACAGTTTGCCGGGGAGCGTACGTCCATGTTGTGTGGTACTATCATTTCGAACATTTGTCTTTCGGTTGCCCACGACTTGGGAGCGCGTCCCTGCGAGCCGTGCCCAGCGTAGAATATCACGATTGGGTCTCCCTTTTTGATGTCGGGCCGATAAAACAGGCCATCAACGGGGCCGTTGATGGAGCTGATGATTTGAGCACGCGTAGCCTCCTCGTTGTAGCGTTTAACAATTCTGTCCTCGGGAACATGGAGGGTCTGCGTGAGAAAATTGACGAAGTCTTCTGCATCAGCAACACAGCCTTTGAGGTTGAGGCTAGAGACTTTGTACTTGTCGATGGCTACAACAAGGGCAAAAACACGGCTATACATCGGTGACGGCGGAAGGTCAGCGCCGTCAGCTTGTCCTGGCAACAGTGTATGTCCGTCATCGTCCTGTTGTGGAGACAATCTGCGGGTATATCAGTATGGATTTATAGTATGGGGGATGCATGCCATACGAAGGAGCAGGAGTAGGATTGAATGTAGACATGGGAAGACTCAGAACACCTTCTCTGTTGAAAACATTCAGTGAATTCATATTCTAATAGAATATGATCAGCTCACTGGAGCAGTGGTTGCACGAGAGAAGTAGTCGCAGCTTCAACAGTGGCTTCCCTGCGACTATTGGTCAGTTTTTGAAGGGTTGCCCAGATTTCTGAACACGCACTGCGAGGTAGCGGTGATAGAGGGATCAGATCCAAGTTCCACTTGTGTCTTCTCACTACGCAGTCCATGTCTAAGCAACGAAACACGCATGTATCTTATTCAAACGTATCTCACTTAGTGTCCGTGACACTCTGCGGAGTGTCGGTAACTCTGGTTTCCGCTTGAAATCTAAGCGATGATCAGACTTATTCCATGTATGGCCAGTGTGACCCACCCTTTAGATGGGCTCTCATTTTGAGCACTGCAAAATATGCACAGTCAGAAACGACAGCGAAATGGTGTTGTAATTACTCACTGGCTCGTCTGATCATCTTGCGGCTGCATACGGCGGAAAAGATTAAATAGCTTCTTCACCCTGTCCCAGAACACGGCTAGTACCAGTTTCTTCGCGATTTGCCAGAAGTGAGTCATTGCGCGATGTATCCTAAATGCACAACTACGCCGAGACTATATACCTCAACAGCGCTGCGGATACAAGCCTCATGATGTGCCTTCGTGGTACGATGACGGGGCGACCTCGTTCCTCATCGGCGTGTGAGTGGGCAGAGTATGTCTGGTTGCACGAGGTTCCAAGAAGTTGGATAGGTCCAGTGCATCACATCCTCCCCATTGCGGATGGCGCGATACACTCCACACGAGCACTGCAGGGCCGCAGAATTGATTCAGCGACTATCACGATCGAGTGGTCGCTGCCAACCAGCATGCAGAACATTGGGAGTTGTAGAATTTCTCATCGATAGAATGCATTGTAGGCGAAACCGCGGGTGGCTCTGAGCATATGTCTCAGCGTCAGGTGAGTGCGGCAGGGAAAAGAACCGCGGTCGTTCATGCGTGGTCAATGCTTGAGCAACACGGGGTCTGTGTGATACTCGGCAGTCCAACTGAGAATAGCTCATCGCACGCATTCGTTTTCAGACACAGGATAATCTGTCGGCCTTGAAGGTCCATATCCAGGTTCCACATGGCCTGCGACGCACTGTACACCTGCGGCATAGAATGGACATGAGAATGGGGTAGGAGGAAGGCCCGCAATCCACAGACAATGAGGCAGGCAATCATATAATGAACCCGACCCTGCCAATATCTGAGTCAAAGAAGGCTCTTGGAGGAGTCTGAGACAGGCGATGCACATCTATGAAGACACAATCGTGACCAGATCGGGGAAGCGCATGTAAAGGCAAGCACATATAGAGACAGACCGCAGGACGCAGGGTCGTAAACGTCGGGCTCGAACCACAGCCCATGTCTAGCGTGTGTTCTCCTCCGCTCTGTTTGCATCTGCATCCACCTGTTCACGAAGCCCACAGGCCACCAAACTCCCCCCTCCGCGCAGACACACCGTGGCCAGCATGCTGATACATCATGTTCTCACTTGAACACCAGACGTGCTGCCAAGCTGAGGCCTCGCGGGCATCCTGACGTGCAAATGATGCGCGATCTGCTCAAGTGGTGAGAGGAGGTGTATGTGCGAGACCATTTGGGCACCCAGTATGACTCGACCGCAATCCTGGATTACGGATGGTCAAGCATCTTGCATCCGTGGGCCTCATGTCTCAGCTGAAACTAGCGAAGATTCGATAGCCAACATGGATATGATTGGATAAGTGCCACGGGGAATTACTCACGCGCATGACAGGACTCGACTACATTCCGAAAGCGAGGAAGAAGGCCGGTGTCACTACGAAATCAACACCAGCCAATATGCCGGAGATCTCACCGAGCTCCCCCAGTGTGCAATCAAGGAGTGTATCATCATCAGTACCGTAGGAACGCACTATGCAAGAGGCTGACCTTGGATGGAATTGCATCGTGGCGCAACAAAGATGGTATGTTCCTCCACCGAACTTGTTCATTGTCTGAAGACATGCAGGCAGCAGGTCACACCAACAGCCCTCCATCAGTCAGCTCAAGATACCAAACTCCACAATGGTGTCTGCGCACTCACCCGCAGTCCTCGAACCCGATCCCTGCCCTGCTACCTGCAATCTCATCACCATCACCCATCCACGCATGCACTCCTTCTGATCCAGCCGTTGCGCCAGCACCGAGTAGGAAATACGGCTTGTCCTGGGCTTTTTCTCACGTCAATTCCGCAATATGAGCCATATTGTAGACAGCTATGTATGTCGTGTTGTCAGAGAGCGCACTATCGGCGAAGGATCGCGCCGCGTTGCGATGCGCCCGCGAGACCGCACTGTACTCGAAGGCAACATGCCCGAATTTGAGGGCCGTGGTACATAATTGGACTGTAGTTGTGTAGTTGTGCGAAAGGAGTGGTTGAGCGTAGTGTACAGGGTATGAGGGGACGCGCTGATCGCATACGCGTGACGTGACGACTATTCTCTCCCCCCCCTTCCTGCTCCTCACCACTCAGTGCCCGCTTAGTTGTACCAACCGTTCTATGAACAGCGCAAGCAGACTTCAAAACGGGCCTACGGACAAAGATCTCCTCTCCCTTTCGGTCGTCACAGGTCGAAACATCAAGTTCCCCATGTCATCGCGAAGCGTGTCGAGACGTCCAAGGTGGTTCTACAGGGCAACGCTGCGCCCCGCTTGTCGCCCTCAGTACGTGTATCGCACAGGCAGTAAATCTGTGACAGGGGTTGGAGCCGGGGAGTGCCCAAGCCAACGACTGCCCATTTCGCTCACGCTGGACGCTTGTTGCAAGCAAAGGAGAGCTATACTTACCCGAAGCCATCGACGGCATGTGGGGATCTACCGCAAGCTGCCTACACAATGTGATACATCCCGAACGGGATCACTTATCGGGCAGCGAGGTGGACCAGGATAGACCGAGCTGGGCAAACGATTTGCTAGAAGCCAGGCTTGCCGTGATTCTTCTAAACCCGTGAGCACGGTATCATTACTTATAATCACACCGACCTCACACCTCTCCCGTTCTCCGTGAGTATAAACGCGTTCCGCTCCTGACCCTGTCCTATCGACCTTTGTCTTCCTTTTCTACTTCGTTCTTGGCAAGTCTCGAAATGGGGGCTTTGTTCAGTGTACTGCGCCTCGTCGCGCTGCTCGCTACGGCGTACGTGCTTCGCAAGGTCTTGAAGAACTACATCACCCGGTCGTCCTTGGACAACATCCCCGGTCCTTCTTCGGTTCACTGGATGAAGGGTACGGAACCTATCTCGGACTTGCCGCGCTCTGGCAATGACGCGCTAGCACAGGGAACCTGGGCCAGTTGTTCAATCGTGCAGAGTGGGACTTCACGCATGGCCTTGGTCTCAAGTACGGCCCGGTTGTCAAGTTGCATGGCATGTTCGGGGTAAGGACACACTCCCCGCGCTAGTGTCCATTGCTCACTCCAAGCGCAGACAAGACAATTGTTTGTGTTTGACCCCGTTGCGCTGCAGAGCATCATCGTGAAGGACCAATATGTCTACGAAGAGGCTCCGGAGCAACTCGCGTAAGTCCGTCCCATCCCCAAACACCCAGACGCCGTCTGACTATCGTCCCTAGCGTAATGCATTGCATGCTGGGTGATGGTCTCCTCGCAACGCTCGGCGAGCGCCACCGCAAGCAGCGCAAGCTATTGAACCCCGTGTTCTCTATCGCGCACATGCGACACATGCTCCCCATCTTTTACAACATCGCCTGCAAGCTCCAGGATGCGATCCGCGTGCGCGTCAAGGACGGTGCGTGCGAGATCGACATGCTCGACTGGATGGGCCGCACCGCGCTCGAGCTCGTCGGGCAGGCCGGTCTCGGCTGGTCGTTCGACCTACTCGTAGCCGATGCGCCTGATAGCCATCTCGGCGCCGCCGTGAAGCTCGTTATGTACGTTGACCACGCCTAGCGTAGGTTCTATAAGACTGATAGCGACGCGCGCGCAGCCCGTCGTTGTTCCCGCTCCGCCTGGTCCGTCCGCTCCTGCCGCTCGCGCTCAAGTTTGGCACGCCAGCGCTCCAGAGGCAGCTCGTCGCCCTCATCCCGAGCAAGCGCCTCCAGCGCGGGAAGCAGATAGCGGACGAGATTGAGAGGTATGCGAAGTACATCTTCGAGCAGAAGAAGCAGGCCATGCGCGAGGGCGACGATGCCGTCATGCGCCAGATCGGTGAGGGCAAGGACATCATGAGCAAGCTCAGTGCGTAGTGTATGCAGTGTGCCGCGTTGGTAGGCCTGATGGTCGATATAGTGCAGGCGAACATGAGTGCGAGTGACAAGGACAAGCTGCCTGAGGACGAGTTGCTTGGGCAGGTGGCGTATGTCTTGACATCCTGACGCAGACCCCTTGTTGACTCCGTGCACGCTGTAGCACGTTCATCTTCGCTGGAATGGACACGACCTCGAACGCGCTCGCGCGCACGCTCAATCTCCTCTCCACGCACCAGGACGTACAGGCTAAGCTGCGCGCGGAGATCCTCGAAGCACTCCGCGAGCACGGGCCCGAGATTCCGTACGATGTGCTCGTCGAGCTGCCCTATATGGACGCCGTCTGCCGCGAAACGCTCCGCTTGTAAGCCTCTCTCCCTTCTTCTCCCATCCCTACTGAGTCAACGACAGACACGCGCCCGTCCCGCACCTGATGCGCAAGACGCGGAAGGACATCGTGATGCCGCTCTCGCAGCCGATCCGGGGCATCGACGGCTCGCTCATCAGCGAGATCCCCGTCCCGGAGGACACCGTCATCCACATCGGCATCCTCGCGTCGAACCGCGACCCGAAACTCTGGGGCGCCGACGCGGCGGAGTGGAGGCCCGAGCGCTGGCTGGGCCCCGTGCCGGAGGTCGTCAAGGACGCGCACATCCCGGGCGTCTACTCACATCTGTGCGTATCCACAGCATGCGCATGCTCCTTGTGGTTGCTGAACAGACGTGCTGTAGGATGACGTTTTTGGGCGGTGGACGCGCGTGCATTGGCTTTAAGTTTTCGCAGCTCGAGATGAGTGCGTGCAGGCCGCTACTATCCTGTATACCTCTGATTGTTGACCTCGCTCGTGCCTCGTGTAGAGATCGTGCTCGTGATGCTGCTTTCTAAGTTCACCTTCGCCCTCTCCGACAAGGAGATCCGCTGGAACATCGGTGGTATCCTGTATCCCACCGTAGGCATGAACACAAGGCCAGCAATGCCCCTCACGGTCGGACTCGTCAAGTCGGCTTGAGAACATCTGCTGATATGAAGGGTCCATACCTTAATGATCATTTCATTCCATCGCATTGCGACCGGTCCAATCCTTCTCTTACTATACTATCACTCGGCGGCACACCGGGGATCATCTACGGTAGGTTGCATGAAGGTCACTAACTCACAATCTTGTGGTGCGCCGCCCAAGGTATCTCAACTGCAACTTGAGCTGGCGCTGTGTCTCGCGCATCTACAACAAATAGCAAGTCATTCCATTGAACGACGCAACCGTGACGGTCAGCCACAAGCGCGTGTCTGAGACACTCAAGTTGCGGTTACAAGCCAAACATCGTACCGACGCGTGAGAGGTCTGCATTCTATGAACTACGACGACCGCGCTGGCATGCCGCCCTTTTCAGGCGGCTCACTCTCATTAGCGACGTGACACTGCTGTGCCAGTGGCGATCTCGATCCTCTTGGTGCTCTTGGGCAACTTCAAGCCCGTAGATTCCCTGGAGGTTCGGTAGTGAGCACCCCACTATTTTCACTTGCCTAACCGTACATCTAATAGCCGGCGGAGTTCTCATGGTCGTAATGAAGTGAGTTATGTCCGCTCTGTGCAGTGCAGTAAAGCAGGTGTGACTCGCTGTCCCGCAATGTGACAGGCGCTTGCGTGACAAACGCGTTTGTGACACGGTGGGTGGCGTCGATAATTGTGGCGTCGTTCGGCTTGTCTCCTCTGACATGAGACTACTGGTAGGCTCACGACTACGCACCGATCCACAAAGTCAGCCAGAGCGACGCGAGCCCGGAAGTGGAAAACCTACAGATTGAGGCATGCTTAGCCGCTGTTCGTGCGCCATGCAAATGCAAGCCGACTCGCCAATAACAAACCTCGCGGTTCAACTCGTCTTCTTCGTGTCTGCGAAGGGTCTGGAACGCGAGATGAGTAGCGTGGAATACAGAGGTACGCGATAACAGTGACAAGGTGCCTCACCCCCGCTACTATCGCTGAGCAGCGCATTCCTGGCCGCTGGAATACAACAACGCTGCGACGCCCGGGCACGCCATGCTGATGGCGGACACCGCCCGCAGCATGCACCGTGCTTCGAATGTGGTTCTGATTATCGATGAGGTACGAGAACAAGGCTTGGCCAATCTGGGAATAACGGCTCAAATCAGTATAACTTAGCCCATAAAGGGTGTATGGTACAAACAAACATGGACCCACACATCGAGGTATAAGAAAGGCGATGGGGCGCTCCTGACTGCCCATCCCTCTTGCCCCTCGACCGCCATGTACGCGGCATTCGACCTTGTCCTATGCGGCAGGTAGCCGTCTCTTGAAGACGCCTCTCCTCTGGGGAGGTGAGTCGACGGCGAAGACGATGCGCCACTCATCGAGCAGTGGCGGCAACGATGCTAGGCATTTAGGTATGTTGCATCGCTTCGACCTCACGACGACATGCTCACGAAGCCCCTTGTGTCTTTGTTCCCTCTCGCCACGCCACTTGGTTCGACGACTCAGCCTTGGATGCATGGCCGTCCATTTATGAGATAGATCAAGGTAAGCCTCGCTCGTGCTCGTGCCCGTAGACCACGCCTCACCGCCCGTCATAGATTTTGTGCTTCAAGAATTATATGCGTGCTTCAAGACCATCAAGCCTATTCATAACCATGCCCCCCCATATGTCGACAACCGAATTCATGTGATAAAAAAAAGTCCCGCATGGGCACACCCGTACGTCTGCCAACTGGCTAAGTGACCGTCCAGTCTACGGTCCTCCGCACATATAGCAGAGGCCTAGGCCCGTCTACACGCCTGCGGTGTAGGCGGAAGCGACCGTATTGCAGACGTGCACACGAGCTTGCCAGCTGGAGCACGTCTTAGAACGATAAGCCTCCGCATAATGGCTGATGCTGATGCACGGACTCTCTACGGGGACCGTCCGCCGATGATTGGTCCACCACCTGATAGATGGTCGGGGGGCCATGAGGCTAGTCAATTGGTAGACTGCGGGTGGGATGGCATGGCTACGGTACGTCCTTCACTGTCTCAATGTGCGACGTTGACTGACGCGGTCGATGCAGGTCATGCCTCGACATCGTTGGCCATAACGGACACGATGCGCGCATACCAAACCCTCAGACGTCCCTCGTGGACACCCTCAGTACGTCGAGTCCGCGCGAAAGCGAGTCCAGCCTTCGGTCTGAGGTAGCCTGCCGCACGCTTGCCGTCGCGGTGGGTAGCCGGGGCACCGCACACACATCACGATTGCGATCATCGACCGATGGACAGTGCATCGCCGGCGACGGGGCCTGCAAAATTGCGGCCTGGCAGTCTACCCTGTGTGCTGATCCAAGAGACGTCGAGATGATGTGGGTGGGGACGTCGAGCCGCCGGTGTACGCCCGCCTCGTCGGGCTGCCGTAGTTGGCTAGCGTGGGTCTGTACTGAGATGAGGGGCGTCGTTGCACAACCAAAAAAAGTGCGGCGCCCCTGACATCGGCAGAAGTGAGCTCTTGTGTTGCTGTGTGGTGACCGTCCCCTGACAATTTCTGTAGATTGATGCCTTTGTCGAACCTCAAGAAATAATAAAATGGGGCGTCGCCGCGAAACGTGAAGACCCGTGCGGCGCCCCGGCAATGGACAAGGTGAGTTGCTGCATGACTGCTGCGAGAGTGGCTGACCTGACGTTGTCATAGAGATGATGCCGAACCTCAACCAGGATCAAGGTTCAAATGAGGGGCGTCGCGCGATCAAGATAATTCAAAATAAAAACTAGTAGAAAGCCACGCGCGGCGCCCTCCGAAGACAAGAGGTGAGTGTTCGTCTTTGGTGTCGCAAGGCTGCTGACCTTGGGCGTAGATATCCTTGTCGCAAATACACGCTGTGAGAGGGCTATCAACGCAATCCTCTCGCTGCACGGGGTTCTAGTGAGTATGGGGCCTGAGCACCGACGATCGGCGCCCTCGTCGTCGGCTGCGATGACGGTCATGAGTCTCACACTGTTCTCCTCAAAAGGAGTTCGTGCGTAAATGCATCTTTCCCCCGGGAGGAAGCGAGGTCCGCATGCGGCCTCGCTGTAGCCGTTGCCGGCCCTCCGCCTCAAACGAAAGAAAAAAAAGCCCTCAGAGCGCCCTGCCGACCTGTGCCCTTCGTAAAAGGCACCCGTGAGTCCTCCCTTTGTGTGATTGTTTGATACGCGTTGCTGACGAAGTTCCAGTGCAAAGCAAGGTGTCACCGCTCGGCGTATGGCTCCGTCTCGCGTGCTTTTTCTTCTTCTCTCTGTCCGTGTACTACATCGATGTACTCCTCCTCTGCGAAGATGATTGGCTTGGGCGCGAGTGGCACTGAAGGGAGCACTGTACTGTGATGATTTAACTTGTGCCACCTGAAACTGTTTCGCCGCATGGACTTGACGAGCGGGACGAGCGAACGATGGATTCAATAATTGGCATCGATACACCTGAGCTACGTTTGTCAGACATGCATGTAGGAACACACTGCATCGACGGGTCCAGGCGGGCACGCGTAACGTCAGGGACAAGATGTCACTCTTTTGTTTAGTCCATGTGTTTCATTCGACATTACTATGTGACGGTAAATCAGATGATTACATCGGAAAGCATAGAGCTTTGGGTCGAGGAGGAGGAGGAGGAGGAGGAGGGTGGCGTTGCGAGCCTCGTCCGCACGCCTCAGAGGGCCGGGCGCGTCACGGTGGACACATTGCGTGACGTGACTGGCGACCTGTAGTACTGTATCGATATCCTGTCCCCTCGCCGTCCCCTCCTCCTCCTCCTCCTCCTCCCCTTCTGGATAACATCTCCATTCTTTGCAAGAACCTACTCCTGAACCCGGGGCCGGCCCCGCTGGCTGCACTTAGTGGACTGATCGCCTGGACGGAACGGAACGACTACACAATACTACTGAGAGGCCCTGCATTCAGTGTTTCAACGTGCTCGGGCGGTCCTTGTATGGCTTCCATCTCATTAGATGTGCGAATTTGTCGCTGGCGATCGACGTCGTACGGCTAGCCAACACAATCTGAAAGGCAGCGACGTGGGTACTCCGTGCCTGATGCCGGCTGCAGCGAGGGTTTCGGTGAACATCACCAGATACGGACAGTACATGTACAAAGAACGTGAAACAGGTCAGATTCGGGCTAGTACTGAATCTAGAGATGGCAGGTAAATGCATGAACGATGTGCCATTACTACAGTATAGAAGCCCTCAGATGGATTCAAGACGGTTTGACAAACACAACCTTCATCGGCATCTCCGGCCTCGTGTTCATATCGACCGTTGGATACTGAATTCCAGCCATATTCCAGTAAATGGTCTTGTCGGACGGCGCAAAGGTGAAATTCGAAAACAGCATGGCAAGCACGACCTCTGAAACCATGATCTTGTAAGTGTCCTGTTCCATAAACCATTCCATGTCACGTACTCATCTCGAGCTGCGAAAACTTGAAGCCAATGCACGCGCGTCCACCGCCCAAGAATGTCATCCTTCATAAGGTCAGTGTCCCCAGTTTTCAAAAGGCTGTAAATTGCTGACGTACAAATTCGAGTATACGCCAGGAATGTGAGCCTCCTTGACAGTCTCGGGAAGTGGGTTCAGCCAGCGTTCGGGCTTCCACTCCCCAGCGTCAGGGCCCCACAGTTGAGGGTTGCGGTTCGACGCGAGGATGGCGATGTGGACGTACGTACCCTTCGGCACGGGGACCTCGCTGATAAGCGTTCCATCGACGCCGCGGATCGGGGCGGACAGCGGCATCACGATGTCCTCTCGAGTCTTGCGCATCAACCAGGGAACAGGAGCATAGCTGCAGTGCACAGCGTCAGAGCGCACTAGTGCCTGTGAGAAGGGACTTACAGCCGGAGAGTCTCGCGACAGATCGCGTCCATGTAGGGAAGTTCAGTGAGGACGTCGTGCGGAATCTCCGCGCCGTACTTGCGGATGGCTTCGAGGAGCTCTACACGGAGCTTATCCTGGACATCCTGGTGCTCTGAGAGAAGGGCGATAGTGCGAGCAAGGGCGTTCGATGTGGTGTCCATGCCAGCAAAGATAAATGTCCTACATGGCGGGTGAACAAGACATTGCAAGAACAGAGCGCACGACCTCATACGCCATTTGTCCTAGGAGCTCGTCTTCTGGCAACTTGTCCGCTTCATTCGCAGCCATGTTCGCCTGCACTGGAGGTATTGTCACCAAACATGCTCCAACAAGGTCTGCTGTTATAACGTACTCAGCTTGCTCATGATGTCCTTTCCCTCACCAATCTGGTGCATGACTGCCTCATCGCCTTCCCGCATCGCACGTTTCCTTGTCTCGTAGATGTGGCGCGAGTGTGTGTCAATCCCGTCCGCGATCCGCCTCACATGCTGCACTCCGGCGTGCGGTATGAAGTCAAGCAGTCTGCGCCAGAGAGTGGGGGAGCCGATCTTCAAGGCTGGAGGGAACAAGGGGCGGAACATGTAAATCCGGAACAAGGCCGGGCTATGCAGCACGCATCGCCAAGTCAGCGATGTCAAAAACGAAGAATGGAGGAAGCACACGACGCACACCAGCGCCTTGACCAAGGTGCCGAGG
The DNA here is from genome assembly GCA_022606075.1 of Fomitopsis betulina. Classification (NCBI taxonomy): domain Eukaryota; kingdom Fungi; phylum Basidiomycota; class Agaricomycetes; order Polyporales; family Fomitopsidaceae; genus Fomitopsis; species Fomitopsis betulina. Next base: position 95,305 of record JABYQK010000103.1, read on the forward strand.
TTGCTGTCGACGGTGTCGTTGACGAGCGGATCGAAAGACCATCCGAGGCCGGCCTGCCCCACAAGTTCGAGCGCGGTGCGGCCCATCCAGTCAAGCATGTCAATCTCTTGCTGGCCGTCCTTGACCCGCTTCGCGATGGCCTCCCGGAGCTTCGAAGTGATGTTGTAGAAGATGGGGAGCATATGGCGCATGTGCGCGATGGAGAACACTGGGTTCAGCAGCCTGCGCTGCCTGCGGTGACGCTCGCCCAGGGTCGCAAGCAGACCATCGCCTAAAACACAGTGGAACTGGCTGTAGGCACATGTGGTCAAATGGTACGCTTCGACATTTTGTGTGCTTACGCTAGAAACTCTGGTGATTCTTCATAGACGTACTGATCCTTGACGACGATGCTGGACAGGGCAAGTGGATCAAAGACGTAGAGCTGCCTGGTCTGGGCTGCTATCAATACTGAGTCACTCAGAAGACAAGTGCGCAATTCGTACCCCGAACATGCCATGCAATTTGACGACTGGGCCATAATCGGAGTTGACCAAATCATTGAAATCCCCACCCGTGCGATGGAAGAGTTGACCCAGATTACCTGATTCTATTAGTCCATGGGTTAGTACGGACAGATGAGGCACTCACCGCTCACCCAGTGACCCCGCGGAGGCCCGGGGATGTTATCCAAGGGTGAAGGGACAACATAATTCTTTAGAACACTGAAGACCACGAAGGTAACCCCTACAAGTGCAACGAGACCTGTGATGTGCAGGACGCTGAGGAGAATGCCCATCACGACTGAGATGCGAGAACTTGGACGCCGGATAGCGATGGGAAGACACCAGTTATATACGTGCGGACCAACAGCGGCGATTCCATGCTGCGCGCACCGGCTAAGGAGAAGGTTGGTCACCCCTCCTAACGGTGATGGCGACAAGATGCTACGGCGTGCAGACGGTAAGTGCACGGTGCATCATCGCCTTCAATGGGATCGACATGTCGCTGGTCTGTACTGATGCGGCCCTATCGTGAGGAATACAGCGGTCTTTTTCTGTTCGACTGCAACCTGACAATTCGGTGGACGGAGGAGGTGGGTTGAATTCGGCCGCCGGCACATGTCTACGACCGAAGCGATGACCAGATTTCCACACGTTGGCCATCCAGTGCCGTGACGCTGGCGGACGGTGCTATATTCAGCGAGTAACAATAATCAGGTAACAGCTAGACGATCGTTCCGTGAGAGTCGAGGAGGAACATACGGTTTGAAATGTGCTTCTCCATTTTCTCGGGATCATGAATACAGCCATGAGTTCGAGCGCAACCGCTCCGAGTCCTTGAGGATTTGCGTGGGCACCTGTCACAGATCGAAAAGCGTACAATGAACTCTGCACGCATCGGAAGATATCTTGGCCAGAGCGTCAAGAACATTGTCAACAGGCTATAATCTATTGAGGTCCCAGTTGCCTCGATTAGAGATAACACGTTGTGATGACGGCTTCTAGTACAGCGAGGTAATTGAAAGCGGGCTAGCGATACAACTGTGGGCGGCCTAGACCGTGAAGATAGCAAAATAATACATTCCCGATGAGCGCAGCATGCAGACAAAAAATGAGCGCAGCGTAAAGGTTCGCGTCGCCTTTCAAGCGTGAGCCGCATTCACGGTATCGCAGCCCGGATTCTGCCGCTGGAACTCTCGCAGCACCTGATGGAAACGTAGTGACCACCATCCTCTTTCTTCGCGCTCCAGCTCAGGTGTTTCTACGCTCGGTGGTATCTGGAGGTCGCAGGCGTCCAACTGCATAGATGGGCTCCTCGGCATTGGCAAACCTGAGGCGAGGATGGACTTGACGCAGTGGTATGTGTCTTGCTCATAATCTCCCACGGGGCCGTGTAGAACGTCGTCCGGAGATGGAGGTGGAAAGGACAGCGAATGCAGAGTAGTCGCCTGACTTCGCTGCAGAGCAACCAGCCAGTCTAATTCGGAGTCGCCTTTCCGCGAAGGAAACTGTAGCGGCAACTCGACGATGACCCCGGCACGTGAATGAAGCGACAGCGAGAGCTCTTGCACGTCCAAAGGGATTAGGTCGAGAATCAGCGTGCGATCCCACGCTACGTTGCAATGTCAATGGGGCGCCAATATCAAGATTAAGCGAAGCTCACCTTCATTGGGCTTATTCATCCTGATGTCCAAGACACGAGACAACCCCACATCATGAAGAAGGCGCCACTCCAAACGACGACCCTTGTCAAGTTGCATTGGTACGACAATGAGTACGATGTCCGTGAAGACGAAAACCTGGACGGTCTCGTGGTCTGAAGTCTCCGGTAATGGCGTGTGTACGTCTGACATAGGTGTGTTGGGTGTCACGTTCGAGGCTCCACTATCGTGGGACCACAGAGAGAAGGACGAGGATGCGGATGAGCTGACTGAACCAGATCTAGCGCGCCTGACGTGCCAGTCATGGATTGCTGTTGCCAAGCGCCGTCCTCGCTCAGCCCTGCCTTGCTTATCGTCGGCTGAGTCGTGCACGGGTAGGCCGTTTATCTGTACTGTTGGCATCGAGCGTATTGACTGGCTTTCGACGTTATTGCGCGAAGTGATCGGAAGCGGATAGTGTAATGTGCCTTGATAAAGCAGTCTGCGCTCCCGCGTAGCAAGTTGAGCAGCTCCGTCTGGGCCAAGGATATGTGTCGCAACGTCCTTGATAAAGTCATATTCTTCTTCTCGAATCCGAACTTCCTCCATCACGCGGATTGACATGTGGACGGACCGCAGCAAAGATAGGGTGGACAGATAGTCGGTGTGTTGCCGATGGGTCGAATCAAGTAGTCGCTACAATACGCAAAGTCAGCGAAGTATGTCACGAAGAAGGATGTTGCCTTACTGTGAAGATAGATATGTATGAGCCCAACCTCTGGACAGGAAAATGAAGACACTGCTCAAGATGCCAACCATCGCAGACCCCCTCCTCTTCTCTCATCCGGATATATTCGCCGAACTGTGAGTCGCCGCTTTGCACCCACAGAGTGACCAGCTCTCTGGCTCGGTCGACCCTCACAAGGTAGGGCTGATGTACTTCGAGCCTCGAAACGAGAGGAAGCAGATCTTTCCCCACCTCGATGACAACCGCGCCTGCTTGCCATGCCCGCGACGCATGCTTGACAGTGTGCATGAAGGTCGTATGGAGGTTGAGGATGTCTTCCAGCCAATCAAACAGCCGCGAGATTTGCGTTGGTACACCGGGAAGCCAGGCCTTGCTCGCATGCACTCTGAGCGGCAGGATGAAGGCAGACGTCATTGCGCGCAGGTGCTGGACAAACTCCCGCTCTGTGCGCAGAAGCTCGTAAATAACCTCCTGCCGCTGCATCTCCGCAGGTCCATGCCGCGCCAAGAGATCTTCGTACAGGTTGGGATGGACAGTCGACCGCCAACTCGTCTGTGAGAACGCAGATCGTCCTCGACTTGCGGGTTCCACCTGAGGCGCTGGTGCGCGACACGGGTCAGGCAATCTGACAGGGTAATCTTCTGGTTCTTGATGATCTGGCACGAACGAACGCTCGTTTACCGGGTCTTGACGGTTTTCTCCGTGACGGGAGTGCGTACGCGATGTCTTTGACCTAAAGTCCTCGTCCTGCGTTCGCGACGGCGGCCGTTGTTCTTCCCTGGGCCGTTCCCGTGGCTTTGAGTTCGCACGCTGACGGTCCTGGCGGGACGATGGCCTCTCTCTCCTCTCCGCAGGACGTTCAGAGTCACAAACGCCCTCTTCCCCCGACTGAACCAGCCCGGCAAATAGCTCATGTGCGCCCTTACTAAGGAGATCCTTCCCATTATGCGACTCCCGCCAGACATTCGCCATGTACGACGACTCGCGTGTCATGGATACTGCTCCTTCAATCAAAGACTCGTCGCTCCCACTACGCAGAAGCGCGCTGGGCCTGTCCGTTGCTGGGCCGCCGCTGGACCCGGAGTCACTCGCAGTGTGTCCGGCACCGAAGGACAGAGAGCGCGGGATGCCGTACGCCTCGCGTTCGCGGTCCGCGCAGTCGTCTAAGTCGACAGCTTCCTCAAAGCCGTGCAACGATGAGGCGAAGAACGGGTTGCCTTTGCTAGACACGCGCGGAGTCCTCTCAGAGTCATTTTCGAGGACAGACGATCGGCGAGAACGTGGTTGTGGAGCAAAATGGTCTTTGAAGGCCATAGTCATTCGCCGCGAGGCCTTCTCGTCCTGGGGTGTAGGTCTTGGACTCCGTGAAGCAGTGAACGCGCGTTCGTCCGTTACGGCCGTTGTCGCCGCACGTCGTCGGTCCCGGGGCCTACTTTCGGATACATCATCGACAGATCGTAGGCTAGGAGACACGTAATCTGTGCATGCCGGGCTTTGCGAGTGGCCTTTGCCTGGAGCGGCATAGGAGGATTGCCTGGAAGTGCTTGGATGTCGGGCTCGTGCATCTAGAGATGAAAATTAGACACCACGTTAGAAAGGGCAACCGCGCAAGTCACCTGTAGACTGGTGCGAGTTTTTCTGCTCTTCGACTTGCGCGGTCTTCGAAATGTTTGGGCTAGATAGTCGCCGCTCCTCTATCTCAGGTCCCCTGCTGTGCTCGACGGGAGTTTCCGAGATTGTCGGTGACTTTCTTCCCCGCATCCACCATGGGCCCCCTTGCTGCACTTGCTCGGCCTCCGCATCTTCCACCACGATCGAGAAGCTGTCCTCCGTCTCCGAGTAGTTGGACTGCTCGTCGTCATCGTCACTGACCTCCTCCTGCTCGCCGTGGTGTTGACTATGGTGGCTCGTATACAGCGACACATCGCCCATACTGCTGTTCGGAATGTCGCTGGACGTCCCGATCGCCAGGCCCTGCTCGTAGTACACGTCGCTCTCGCTTTGGCTGAGAACGCTCTTTCTGGGCGAGCGGTGTGTGCCGTACGTGGCCTGCAGGCCGTCGACAATACCACTCAGCCGGTTCCGCCTGTCTACGCTGGTGTCGAAGTCCCGCGGTACAGAATTCTGCCGCTTGTGCGATGATGTTACACTGCGTCTGCGCCCTGCGTCTTCGTATCGTCGATGTTGTTCTCCGTCGCTTCCGCCCGATGAGTAGGCATCCTCTTCTTCGTGGTTGTGGACGCCCTCGTCAGCATCGCGGCGGGTTTCGCCATGGTCATAGCGACCTCCCATCTCCATCCGCGGAGCCATGTCGAACCCGAGGCCTATAGACGCACGCGACTTACTATGAGCCCGCTCTCCCGCCCGTGCATCCACTGCCCTGGAATCCCGCGTCCGAGCCTGTTGAGGCGGCGGCACAGGGTGAGGGGGAGGCCTCCGTTGAGGATTCAGCACCCTTGTAGCTGTCTTCCTCGCCAACGGTTGGAACCCGCTCTGTGGCCCAACCCGCTCCTCCCGCGTGCTCTCTTCCGACGAGCTCGGAACGATCTGCGCATTCGCCACAACGAGCCTGCCTAACCCCGGGTTCACGCGTCGCTCCAGCTCGCTCCCGCTATCCCGCTCGTAGTCGTGGTCATGGTCGCTCCGCCGCGTAGAAACGGGCAGGGCCGAGCGCGGCGCTGGGTCCCTGAAGTCGCTCCCGCCTGTGCGTGGGGTCCGTTGCTGGTGTCGCTGGGCGAAAGTCCCTTGCGGGAGTTGCGGCGTCTTAAAGGCGGGGAAGCCCTGGCGCAGGACTGGCGGTGGCTGAGGAGTGCTAGGCTTAAATCCGAAGCCAAACCCCTCCTGATGTCGGGCAACGGGGAGTCTGCTATTGGGAGCGGGCGAGTCGGTAGGCGGCAGCTTCGTGAAGCGGGAACGAGCATTTGGCGCCCCGGGTATCTTGCTAACTCCTGTGGTCGCTTGGTCGGCTACCTGCGATGAGTCAGAAGGAGAGAACACTACGCAATGATAATCTACTCACTTTAGGCGTGTCTCCTGAAGCGATCACCAAAGACACGTCTCGGGGCGCGAGAAGCCTGGACTTGCGTAGTGACGATGTATGGGGTACGGGCGCAGTATCGTGGAACGGCCGCTTCGGAGAACGTAGAGCAGACTTCATAGGTTTCGGTGCTTGGAGCAGGGGATAATGGTGCAGCGAGTCCGTTCTCGTCGTAGATGGGCGCGTGGAAGATGTTGCTGATGAACATGAAGAGACTTGCGACTCCCCAGAGGAATGGATGCTGTCGGCGTCATGATATGCCCGCACTTTCGCGTTCTCGATAGCACCATCGAATTCCTCCTCGTGTGTCGCGATGGGGGTAGGGGGGTGGGTCATCCTGTCTATCGTGTCCCTGAGCGTCGGGATCAACTGCAGCTCAACAAATGGCAAGTCTGCTATGCAGTTTGCTGCATTCGCCGTCTTCTCCTTCTCGTTAGCCTTCTCGGCTTGTCGTGCAGCAGATGCCTTTCCCAGACTGGGACTGCGAGTGATGAAGCGACTCACGCGATTCAGTCCAGATCCAGTATTCACGCGAGCTGCTGCATCATCTTGTCCGGTTTGTGCTGGATAGCGCAGGCGTGAGGCAGAGTTGGGATCGGCATACGCAGTGGGTTGCCCGAGGTCTTCCGTCGGCCGTAGCGAGTTTCCGTCGCCTCGAGCATGCTTTATCGCGCCATAATCCAAGCCAGCAGCTGCCGCATAGTGTGCGGGTGGTAAGAAGACTGGGGTGCGAGATGCGGAGATGAACTCTACGGCGTTGGGCGCAGGTGAACGAGACTTGTTGCGGAAGTGAGTGCGGGTTAGCGGCATGGGTTTCGCGAGCACAGCGACGGGTGGGTAGAAAGGTCGAATCCAGAGGGTAGCCTAGTTGAACATTCGTGAAGGACGGGCGTGACGATCGAGGGCATTGCCTAGTCGGGCGATAGCCGTCAGGCCTGACAGGACGAGTTTTAACAACGTGTTCCGCGCGGGACAAGACGGTTCCGAAAGACGTCTGAAATGTGCGGATATATGCTGAGTATTGTTGACCAGATAATGGGACATACATACCGAAGTCGTAGTTCTGTGTCCTGCTGCGCATGGTTTGCAAAGCGCAACCCTGAACGCGAGGGCGGAGAACACGGTTCTTCATTCCAACGGCACAGGGCAATCATCCGAATTACACGTCCCTGATAGCTGGGGACAAGCCGTGCGCGGAGGAGGGGGAGGTAGAGGAATCTCAGAGACGTCCTCCCGAGGCTGGTTCCTGTCCGATCACTACGTTTGTTTCCGACAGGTCCTGCAGCGCAATAAACTTCTCCCACTTAGCCCCTCTACAACACGTAAGGTTTCTTTCCATTATCGAAACAATGCTGACTCACACCTTGTACAAGCACAGAGGCATGATAATGAGATGAGAACTCCGCGTCGTACGCTGCGGTCAAGATTGACATTCTGTGTTTGGGGAGTGCCAATACATCGTTCTGATCATAGTACCGGGTCAGCGCAGCGTTGAGTTCACCAATAGCAGCGCACGGTGATGTTTGCCTAGGAGTGGGGATTTGGTATCAAAAGTTTCAAAATACACTGCTCAAATTGCGCGACACGACGGCCATCAAGCAGAGTTACGTAAGCGGAGCTGGGTGTTTCGGATTTTGAAGACGCCTCCTCCTTGCACCGGGTCCTCACAAAGTTGCTTGAACTTCTTCATGGTTTAAGACACGACGCTGAATATCGTCCGTCGTCACACTCAGACAGTGCGCGGGGACAAGTATGATGCGAGGAAACAGTGTTGTCATGCAGTAGTACAGTGCTGCCCATCGCATTGAATGCAACCAACTTCGCACGGAAGGGTACGTCATGCGCAGTGCCAGGAAAGCATCAGCGAAGGAAGATCGGTACAAAAGAGGGGGCGATGAAAGGTGACACTTTGCTTTGCGCTGGAAACTCCGTCAGCAACGCGTATCAAACAACCACACAAAGGGAGGACTCACGGGTGCCCTTTACGACAGGCACAGGTCGGCAGGGCGCTCTGCGGGCTTTTTTTTCTTTCGTTTGAGGCGGAGGGCCAGCAACGGCTACAACGAGGCCACATGCGGACCTCGCTTCCTCCCGGGGGAAAGATGCATTTACGCACGAACTCCTTTTGAGGAGAACAGTGTGAGACTCATGACCGTCATCGCAGCCGACGACGAGGGCGCCGATCGTCGGTGCTCAGGCCCCATACTCACTAGAACCCCGTGCAGCGAGAGGATTGCGTTGATAGCCCTCTCACAGCGTGTATTTGCGACAAGGATATCTACGCCCAAGGTCAGCAGCCTTGCGACACCAAAGACGAACACTCACCTCTTGTCTTCGGAGGGCGCCGCGCGTGGCTTTCTACTAGTTTTTATTTTGAATTATCTTGATCGCGCGACGCCCCTCATTTGAACCTTGATCCTGGTTGAGGTTCGGCATCATCTCTACGACAACGTCAGGTCAGCCACTCTCGCAGCAGTCATGCAGCAACTCACCTTGTCCATTGCCGGGGCGCCGCACGGGTCTTCACGTTTCGCGGCGACGCCCCATTTTATTATTTCTTGAGGTTCGACAAAGGCATCAATCTACAGAAATAAATGTCAGGGGACAGTCACCACACAGCAACACAAGAGCTCACTTCTGCCGATGTCAGGGGCGCCGCACTTTTTTTTTGGTTGTGCAACGACGCCCCTCATCCCAGTACAGACCCACGCTAGCCAACTACGGTAGCCCGACGAGGCGGGCGTACACCGGCGGCTCGACGTCCCCACCCACATCATCTCGACGTCTCTTGGATCAGCACACAGGGTAGACTGCCAGGCCGCAATTTTGCAGGCCCCGTCGCCGGCGATGCACTGTCCATCGGTCGATGATCGCAATCGTGATGTGTGTGCGGTGCCCCGGCTACCCACCGCGACGGCAAGCGTGCGGCAGGCTACCTCAGACCGAAGGCTGGACTCGCTTTCGCGCGGACTCGACGTACTGAGGGTGTCCACGAGGGACGTCTGAGGGTTTGGTATGCGCGCATCGTGTCCGTTATGGCCAACGATGTCGAGGCATGACCTGCATCGACCGCGTCAGTCAACGTCGCACATTGAGACAGTGAAGGACGTACCGTAGCCATGCCATCCCACCCGCAGTCTACCAATTGACTAGCCTCATGGCCCCCGACCATCTATCAGGTGGTGGACCAATCATCGGCGGACGGTCCCCGTAGAGAGTCCGTGCATCAGCATCAGCCATTATGCGGAGGCTTATCGTTCTAAGACGTGCTCCAGCTGGCAAGCTCGTGTGCACGTCTGCAATACGGTCGCTTCCGCCTACACCGCAGGCGTGTAGACGGGCCTAGGCCTCTGCTATATGTGCGGAGGACCGTAGACTGGACGGTCACTTAGCCAGTTGGCAGACGTACGGGTGTGCCCATGCGGGACTTTTTTTTATCACATGAATTCGGTTGTCGACATATGGGGGGGCATGGTTATGAATAGGCTTGATGGTCTTGAAGCACGCATATAATTCTTGAAGCACAAAATCTATGACGGGCGGTGAGGCGTGGTCTACGGGCACGAGCACGAGCGAGGCTTACCTTGATCTATCTCATAAATGGACGGCCATGCATCCAAGGCTGAGTCGTCGAACCAAGTGGCGTGGCGAGAGGGAACAAAGACACAAGGGGCTTCGTGAGCATGTCGTCGTGAGGTCGAAGCGATGCAACATACCTAAATGCCTAGCATCGTTGCCGCCACTGCTCGATGAGTGGCGCATCGTCTTCGCCGTCGACTCACCTCCCCAGAGGAGAGGCGTCTTCAAGAGACGGCTACCTGCCGCATAGGACAAGGTCGAATGCCGCGTACATGGCGGTCGAGGGGCAAGAGGGATGGGCAGTCAGGAGCGCCCCATCGCCTTTCTTATACCTCGATGTGTGGGTCCATGTTTGTTTGTACCATACACCCTTTATGGGCTAAGTTATACTGATTTGAGCCGTTATTCCCAGATTGGCCAAGCCTTGTTCTCGTACCTCATCGATAATCAGAACCACATTCGAAGCACGGTGCATGCTGCGGGCGGTGTCCGCCATCAGCATGGCGTGCCCGGGCGTCGCAGCGTTGTTGTATTCCAGCGGCCAGGAATGCGCTGCTCAGCGATAGTAGCAGGGGTGAGGCACCTTGTCACTGTTATCGCGTACCTCTTATATTCCTCGATTTCGCGTTCCAGACCCTTCACTAAATGGAAGATGATGGGCTGACGGTCAGCCTGACTACGATGTCAGTTATCCTTAGGGTGAGTCGGCTTATTTTTGGAAAGACGCACGAGATAGCTGCCCATCATGCCCATAGGTTGTCCTCTTCGTCTGCGTCCCTCTGGAAGACTTTGCGGAGCGGTGCGTGGTCGTCCGCCTTGTCTCATGGCAGGAGACAAGCCGGACGACGCCACAATTGTGGACGCCACCGTGGTCACAATCAGCAACGCGTTTGTCACGAAAGCCCCCGTCACGGTGGCAGTAGCGCTGAGTCACACCTGCCCTGGGTTATACCGTGCACCGGTCAGATATGCGACAGCTGTATGGTGATAATACTTGAGAATTACAGCACGGCCAGCGCGAACGTTGTTGCAGCTCATAGAGTGTGGAGTCCTTGCCGATTTCGAGGCACCGTGGCCGTGACTGATTGCCTTGGATACGCGCTTCGTAGCCTCGTTCGATTCTGCTAAATGCTCGATACAAAGCAACTTTAGCCTACCAGCAGGAGAGGTTGTAGTTTGAGTAACCTGGATGACTCATAAAAACAATGGAACGTACACGTTTCAAGCAGCCTACCATAGATAATCCCGCCGCCGAGTGATGGAGGGACCAAATGGTTTGCAATGCGATGGGATTCGAGAAAAGGCTTAGTACAAGTGGTACCCGGATTAAACGAAGTTTTCCCCCGTTTTGACTATGTGGAGTAGAGTAGAGCTCTAGGCTTTTTTCGATTCTCTATCACGACGAGTCTTTGACACCCAGCCAGGTGCATTCCGCACCGAACGGGCGCGTCTTGTATGTCATCAGATATCCCTGTAAGGCTGCTACGGATAGTTCCTTGTCGGGAATGGCCGCACTGAACTGTTTGGCTAGTTCGCATGCCACTCTGCGCGGAAGCGTAGTCCCAGTTGGCGGTGTGTTCGAATCCCCTGACCCCGGCGCCTATTGCGACCTGCTGGGTGTCTGAACGTCTCCGGGATGGGGCTTCTCCTCATTTTGGGCAAGGAGAAGGGTTTCGTCAACACCATCTCCCTCCGCGACGGATCCACCCGCCAGCGAGTAGAAAGCACGAAAGAGCTCCTCTGCCTGGGACTGATCCGCGTGGTGGAACTCGATATGCACGTCCATGCGCCCGGGCCGGCAGAGAGCTGGATCCAAGGCGCCATAGTCGTTTGTCGTGGCGAAGAGGATGTGTCCCTCCTGAGCCGCGATGCCGTCGAGTGCGTTCAGCAGGACGCTCAGGCTGACACCGTCACTATGCGAGGCCGTCGTAGCTGTCGCCACAGTGGGTGAAATACTAGTTTGGCTGATTTTGTGAGACTCGGCGGGGATGTATGCGGCTCGCTGGGAGAGATCGTGTCGGAAGGTGACGTCGATGTCTTCCATGAGTGCGATGCACCGCTCCGGGAGATCAATAAGCTGGTATAGGGTGTTGTCGTCCAAACTGGGGCGAGAAAGGGTTACCATGTATACGTCGAGGCCTAGCTCTCCTGCGAGGGAACGAATGAGGGATGTTTTGCCCGATCCAGGTGGCCCATACTGCAGGTGAACGCATGTGAGCGACATAACCACATCAGGAAAGTGTCGAGGTGTCTTACGCCGCCTCAAACGTCTAAGGTGTCTCATTCTGGCCTATTGGGCCTCATCACCTCAGCAGAATACAGGCTTCGTGGTCCACGGCAAATATTTTCCGAGTCACAATCTCACATTGAACCAATACTAGTGTTATTAGATGCAGTAACTACTCAGGGACATCAGAATAAATTTTGATGAGCATGGTAATCAATCAGTTTGTTCACCAAATAAGCACGAAAAGCGTCCATGCTCTCCGAAGATTGTAGCTCCTGTGGAATGAATTGATCACCATACATAGGTGCAAGGTGGGCTGCCCGGACAACGGTGTCCAGATGAATCACTTCGCAGGGTCGATGTCCATCATCAACACTAGCTGGAGAGATGAGTAGAGAGCGTAGAGATTGGAGTTGGTGAGTGATGCCGCGACCGGCAGTGGCACAAGAGACTAATATTGACAATCAAGGGCTGTTATCGGGGACGTCCCGGTTTCATCCACCCCGTGCTCAAGCTTAGCAAGCATGTGTGTTGCTTTGGGGCCCTCCGCGCACGACAGGACCCAACCGCTCCACCATTGCCCCTCCTTCCGCCCGCTCCCCCCTCATTTCTAAGTCCCCTCGTTTTCCATCTCTTATCACTCTTTCTCAGTTTCCTGTGTCCATGGCTGGTCCCTCGACTCGTCCAAAGAACAAAGCTCAGCGTCCAGGCGCAATAGTCAAAGAATACTCACAGCAACATCGCTCAAAGGAAGAGCTCGATGCTGATCGTAAGGCTGATGCAGAGAAGAAGAAGGTGGCTGCGCTGGTCCGCAGCGGTAAAATCAGTAACCTCGCGGAGATACAGGAGCATCTGCGACAGCGTGATGCTGCAGAGCAGAGCAGACACACACTGACTCTGAAGGTTCCACCGAAGCATCGACAGCAGCAAATCTCGTCAGGTCCTGGGTCTGCCAATGCTCAGGACGATCAGCAAATGTTGGAGTCACCGCATGAGCTGCCCAGTGTGGGCGAGTATGAGGGTATGTACAGTACATTCTAAACCCAGCCATGAAACTGAATATATTGTCAGCCACCCTACAATCCGACAGTGTCGCCGGTATGGTATTTGATCAAGCTTCTGAGCTGCAACATTGACACTTCATGACCGGGACTTCGTATGTTGCAGATCTCCTTGCCAACCCACCAACAGCAGCCAGTATGCCAGCACCCCTTGCTACCATTCATCTGCCAGCCCAGGCAACACCAGTGGCGAAGGCCACACGGAAGGAGAAGAACTCAAACAGTGTGCGAAGGCACGACATTGAAGCAATCACAACGGTCAGAAGCATATGTTTGTTTCTGGTGTGTACATTTACTAAGACTCCACAATTGCTAGGCATCAACAGGTAATAAATCTATGCTCTGTTGTTGCTCCGAGTTCATTATCTGACATTCATTATGGCAACAGAAGCCCCGCCTGAGCAAGAGGTGCGTGGCCACCCAAAGCATAAGATGGGAAAAGACCGGGACAACATCACGTATGTATTCATCACCTCTACATGACATTGACATGGAAGCGGCACTGTCATCCTGTATACCGGCGGGTAACAGCATGCGGGCCCCTGTTTACCAGTGGGTAACAGCGCGCGGGCCCGTGTTCACCGCAGGGTAACAGCGCGTGGCCCCTGTATACCGGCGGGTAACAGCGCGCAGGTCCCTGTTTACCAGCAGGTAACAGCGCGCGGGCCCGTGTTCACCGCAGGGTAACCCCAAAATCGTGGTTGTGTGCTGCTCACATGCGCGGTATGTCAGGATTTTGTGTCCTTGCTTTGTTCCATTACCTTACAGTTGCCTACTTCCGCACCATGTTATCTGTAATTCTGTTGTTTCGATGACTTGGCAGAACAGGATCTTGACAGTAGAGCATTTTACGGACTCGGACAAGACTTATCTCCTGCTGTCTAGCTCAAATCTATATTCAATTTTGTTGCATTTCTTTGCGGTCCAGTGGCATGCCTTAGTGTCTCGTAGTGTCTCGTATACATGTTGTCTATGCACCTAACTGCCTCAGTAGCCTCTCAAATGAGAAATAATCTACTCAAACGAGACAGCCCTGAGACAGCCTGTCTCAAACGGTCTCATTGCCTCGTTGTCTCAATGAGGCAACATAGGTAGGTGGCGCACTTTCCTGATGCATGACACAGTGATATATAAGAACAAACAGACCAGAAGGTAACCTCTACGAAAGGGGATTCCTGGAATATGTCAGCAAGATGTAGGAACTGAACGTCTAGTGGTGGCGAGCTTACCTCTATCAACATACCATTGCCTGCTACCGAGGAATTCCTTGGCGTCGTCAAGCAAGTTCTCCTTCACTTGAGAGTCGAGAATGATAGTACTGAGCGGGCGCCTTGGCTGCGACGTGACGTGCACCCATTCATCACGTCTGTTTCGCAAGCGTGAGGCGAAACCCTACAAATTGATGACGCCGTCTACTCACAAAGTCGTAGTGTACACAGAAATAGTGTTTACCTTCGCATGTTTGTACAACTGCTTCGCCTCGTTGAGTATTGTGTCCAGAATTTCATGGCTGAGGATTAAGATTCTATGCGCCATGACTAATGAGTGTTGGTCCACCCACATGAGCCTGAAGCGGACTAGCCGGAGTTGCATGGTCTCATGAGGACGACCGTACGACATCTCGGGGTTGCATTTGCGTGATATTTTGATGCAGTGGTATTTGTACCAGATGGAATGCTCTTCCTCGACGCCAGGAATATAACTGATCGGTTCATCCTCGGTGTCACCGCCGCCACGGCGGCGATGACTCCTAAATGACAGTGACGACTTCAGACCGAAGTCGCTAGTTGTAACCTCAGCAGTACGAGCTTTCCCTGAGCAGAACGTTGTAGCAACAGCTACAGTACAGTACGCAAAACAACTCACGCCATGATGGGTGCTACGATAACCAGCACAATATCCAATCTAATTAAATGGGCACATTAGGTACTGGCAAACACAGAACGACGAAGGAACGTACAAAACGCGATGTCCTCCTCATCGAAAGTCACAGTGACCCATGGAACAATGAGGAGGTATGTCCAGAAGGAATAGAACGATCGACGACAGAGCTCCACGACTGCCCCAAGCACGAACAATTTCGCCCAATCCGGGACGACCGTGCTGGAGAAAATGTCCAGGACGATCCGAGACGGTTCTCCAGATGTAGTATTCGAGCCGGTGCTAGAGGTGTCCATAGAACTGACGTCTAAAATCAGACTCGGGACAGCGAGTATAGACTGTAGATATTCCATAGCGCAAGGGGGGAGGGTGGGCTAGAAATCGCGCGAATACCCTCATATACAGCCAGGTATCTGCAGAAGGGTGGATGGAAGCACAGTGGCCTTCCAAAGACACTGCAGAGCGGTCGGAGAAGCCACGTTCCGCGCCGCATCGAGTATGTGGGCTTGACCATGACGCGGGGCTACAAGCCAGTAGGACCTGGCGGACCCGTCTCTAGGGTGCAGTGGCCCATCGAGTCAAGAGAAGCAGTCAATAGCAGAGGTGACTCGTGGAATTCCGGCGTAGACGTCATAGTGACAGCGTAATGAACACAGCGCCGTTTCACACACGGCCGCTGATATGAACACTCTTCAGTCATTGTACATTCAGTTCATTGTACATTCAGTGCAGGCTATGTGGATGTGTCCTCACCTGAGCATTGGTTCCCCGAGGGCCACACTACAAGCCGCGCTAGCAGAACTGTCATCATCAGAAAGCGGCTCCGACTTGTTGACACTGTCACCGAGCTCGCACTATACCAATCGGAGGCACCCTATACGGCGCTCTGCTGTTGAGCCTCACAAGTGCCGTCGACAGCTTCCTATCGGAACAATCTCTCGAGATTATACTGTGATTTCTCCTGGGCTCGTCCTCTCGCGACCTGAGGTGTTCGAACAATTCGAGGGTAAGGCACCGTCTCGAAAATAGACAACCCGTGAAGACATACCTGAGGGTGATAGCAAGCACTCCGGGAGATCGGATTATGATCTCTGGGTCACTTTATAGTTCATGTGACTATGGTAAGTGACAGTGCACTACCCAGGGCGGGTACTAGCCACGTATGGTCAGTCTAGAGAGCAGTACAATGGACACGTCTTGTAAATTACCTGTCCCGGAGTCAAACGTACCGATACACCGAAGGTGTCCCCATCAGCAGCACCATCACCGGGGTGCCATGCTTTTTTTTTTTTTTTTTTTTTTTTTTTTTTTTTTTTTTGAATCCATTTAGCGTCTGCGAGGGCAGGGCCCTATGTAGACGTGATTCGTACAGGGGGGGGCAGTGACTACTGGGGTGGGTGCTGTCTGTGTCAGGCTGAGTAAGCACCCTCCGCCAAGGCGGAGGGAGTGGGGAGGCATGTACAGTAGGATAAAGTAATACAGTATGTGCGGTGATGAGGGAAAATGGGGTCGTGATCTAACGTGCTCGGTCTAATCGTGTGATGTTCTTCGACTGCGTGCGTTGGGGGGAAACGGGGGGGAGGGGATGGGTGAAGCATCGTGCGGGGGGGGGGGGGCACGTAAATCGTGTGTGTGCTCGTAGTGGATTGATCGTGTAGGGGAGGGCTCGGAGTCCATCATAAGGTTTAACTGGTGTCGGGTAGGAGAAGGTCGTCGTAGGTCGCCGCGAAGCGGCGAGTGTCGTGGATAAACCGGAACAAGGGCTTCATGGCTTTGGGGTCTGTGAGGAGGTACTGAAGCGAGGTAGCAGGGGGTCCCAACTTGAAGTACATGCGCGCTCGGGCCTCCTCATATTCAGGGCAGTCGAGGATGAAGTGCGCCACCGTTTCGCGTGCCTGCTCGCATTTGGGGCAAAGGTCGGTATCAGCCTTGGTGATGCGGTGCAGGTGCTGGTTGAGGGGTGCGTGACCGGTACGTAGCTGGATGAGGAGGCTGGCTTGTCGTCTGGGGAGGGGCGCTATGAGTAGTAGAAACTTCTTTGAGGGGAGGTTCGGGTCGATGCGTGCCGCGCGCATAGCGCGCGGTGACTCCTCCCACTCGGTAGTCGCCGCCTTTTTGAACACATCGTTGAGTGCCTGTCTGACCTTCGAGAGGCTGGCAGGCAGCGGCCCCTTAGTTAGCCATGGGGGGAGCTCGGCATGTGGGCTGGCTTCCTTCCGTGCTGCTCTCTTCGCCTCTGCGTCTGCGCGCTCGTTCCCGTCAAGGTTGCGGTGACCCGGGACCCACCGGAACGTGAGTTTCAGGCCGGGGTGACGCTGCCGAAGCTTTTCCAGGCTGGTAAGGAGTCTGTCTAGTAGGTGGTGCGCTGGGTGTGGACGACGGTTCTGGATGGCTAGTAGGCAGGGAGTGTTGTCTGCTGCGCAGGACGCCGCGCTGGCACTGATGAGCTGTAAGAGGAGGTGGATGCCAAGGATAAGACCGACGATTTCGGCCTCGTACACTGAGTGTCTCGATGAGGGGCCGAGGTGGTAGCGTAAGACAATGGGTTGTTCCTCGCCTTGTTTGTAGAGTACCGCTGACGCTCCGACTCCGCCATCGCAGTCAGAGCCGTCCGTGTAAATGCGGTGGCCCGGTCTAGCCAGCCAGCTTGTTTCGCGGTTGGCTGCGCTCTCCTTGTCTCGCGCTATCTCCACTGGGAATGGTGGGCGCCAGCCGGGAGGGAGTCGTACTGCTTCGATGGTCTCTATGTCGTCGGGTCTAAGGTCGTATGCGGCGAGCACTTCGTGCATAGGGCTGCGGTGGCGCTGCACCATCTTCGACGCTCGTCGTACGTGGGAGTATAGGGGGTGGGACGTGGGGAGGGAGCAAAGTCGTGTGGCTTCGCGCGCGATGTGCGCGTCTACTAGGAGGTGGAAGGGGGGCAGGTTGAGGTGGGCCTCGAGGATGTCAGTCGCCGTTCCGCGCATCGCACCCGTGATGAGAACGCATGCCTGTCGATGAATGCGAGTGAGCTTGCGTATGGTGCCGACTGACCCGTATGTGCGTGTACGGCCTGCTAACTTCCGTTGAGGGACAATCCAGATGCTTGCCGCGTAGAGCATGGCGGGGAGGAGCATTTGCTTGTACAGGGTCAGTACATGCTTGGCCTTCAGCCCATTCTTGGGTCGCGCGAGCCTTCCGAATTGTTGTATCCATTTGGTGCCCTTCGCCAAAGCGTAGTCGACATGCTGTTTGAATTTGAGTTTGTTGTCGACCAGTACCCCGAGGAACTTCGCGCAGGTAGACGGCTTCACCACGCCCGCCGGGAGGGCTAGTTCAGGTCCCGGGTCATCTGCCTTGAGTCTTGGGTCGAAGTGTACGAGCGCCAGTTTGGGTACGTTGAAGAGTGAGTTGCTGGAGCGGGACCAGTCGAGGGCGCCGCCGGGTTGGGTCATGTAGCTCGACAGCTCCGTAGTGGTGTCCTGCAGGGTCTTCCCTATCGTTACTGCCGCCACATCATCAATGTAAGCTACTGCCTTCGTGTTCGCAAGGGAGTTAGCGGATTCCACGAGCAACAGGTTATAGATTTTGTAGAGTATCACCGAGAGTGGGCATCCCTGGTCGATCCCGCTAATGATTTCGAAGAGCTGGGAGACAAAGTCGTCGAAGCGCAGTCGCGTATGCCTACCCCGGAGCTTCCGTCGGAGCCAGTTCACGATCGCGGCTGGGATGCCGAGTTTGCGCATCCGGTGGAAGAGTCGCTCGGGGATTGCACTTGGGAAAGCCGCTTCTACGTCTAGGAACAGTATCGAGGCAACTTTCTTGGTCCTCCAGGCGTCGCGTATTGTCTTTGTGATGAGGTGTAGGGAGTCCGTTGTGGTGCGTCCTGCACGCCCTCCGAAGTGGTGGTTTGGTAGAAGGCTTAGTCGCTCGACGTGGTATTCGAGGGTGTCGGTGACGCAGGAGGAGAGGATCTTACCCATGCAGTTTATGAGGGCAATGGGGCGGTAGGACTTTGCCAGGGAGTAGTCAGAGCGGCCGGGCTTGCGGAGTACCACCGTTGTTGATTCCTTCCATGCGGCAGGGTAGTAGCTGAGGTCGAAGGTAGCGCGGTAGAGTCGGCCAAGGTATGGTAGGAGGAGGTCGGCGCAGCGTCTGTAGACCTCGTTGGGGATCCCGTCTGGCCCCGGGGCTTTGAATTCCTTGAGGCGTGCGCATACATCCGTGATCTGTGTGTCGGTGATACTCGTGAATTCGAATGCATCCTCTGGGTACGCTCCTCGGAGTTGGCGTGCGGCCGCTTGCGGCGGTGCCGGGAAGAATGTCTCGTAGAAGATCTTCCCCTTCTCCTCGCTCTGCCGTGTAGGGGTGTCGCTGCCCGGGCGGCGTATTGGTGGTATGCTACTGCGGCTGCCATCGCTGGAGCCCGCGCGGACGTACTTTCCGATTGTCCACACCGACCTCATGTCCGCTTCCGATATCCATGCCTCCCAGTGCTCCCGTTTTGCGCGTCTGATCCGTTCGCCGTATCGGTTGCGTAGCTTACGGTACTCCTTGTGTATGGGGTGTTGTGGGGTGTCTCGAAGCTTGTAAGCCGCACGGCCTGACCGACTCACCTCTCGGCGCATGTCGTCGAGTTCCTTGGAGAACCACCTCTTCGCGTAAGGCGGTGGTCGCGTCTCTGGTACCTCCTCATCGATGGTGTCGTGTAGTGCCTGGAGGAGTCGTGTAAGAAGGTCGTCGAAGGCGTCAATCGATGGGATGTTGCCGTCAGGGTAGGGTACGTCCTCGACGAGCCGTATCGCCAGGTTCTTGCGGAAGCTGGGCCAGTCGGTTTTGCGAAAGTTCCGGAACGTGTTCTGCGCCGCGTGGGGGACGTTCACCTGGAGTTCCGTGACGACGGGGTAGTGGTCGGTGCATGGGGGGCGTAGCTCCGGTGCAGTGCGGCATCGGACGAGTGATCCCGCCAGCTCTGGCGAGGCGAAGATGTTGTCAGGCCGGGTATGGTTCTTCGAGTTCGCGGCCTCAAGTGTGGGCGTGGCAGGGGGAAGGAGCATCTGGAGGTCGAAGACGCTTAGTAGGTTCACCAGGGGCTGGGCCTCATCCAGGTACTTCTCTGTGAGGAGGTGGGTGTTTCTCTCATCCTCCCAGATGGGGTGGTGGCGGTTGAAGTCGCCAAGCCAGATCACCTGTGGCTCGTCGAGTTGCTGCTCAGGTTGGTCGAAGACAGCACGAGTCGCCCGCGCTAGCGAGTTGAGCGCTCTTCGAGAGTCCTGGGGGTTGTAGACGTTAAAGATGTAGATCGTGCCCGTGACGTAAGTCAGCGATATCGCAGTGATGTCAGGGTCATTAACTGGGATGGCGGCCCACCCGTTAGTGGCTATACGTGTATGGATTAAGGTGACTGAGCGTGTGCGCGTGGGTGAGTCTTTGTGCTTCGGGGGGTAGATGACGCGCCATTGTTGCGAGGCTCGAGTGTTATTAAGGAAGTCAATATGGGGCTCTTGGAGAAAGACTAGGTCGAAGTCCGCTACGTTATGGAGTAGCGCGGATTGGCTCGTGTTTGATTTGTTGACGTTGAGTTGAACAAAACGTAACAGTGTTGCGTCGCCAGGCATTAGGTGCTGGGGGAGGGGTGACTTACGGAGGGTGTGCGTGGTCGCGAAGGGAATAGTCGGAGGCCGCCGTCGAGTGTTAGGGTAGTCTGGCGCCATCCCGGTGTCTCTTGCATACTGTAGGTGCGGGGGCGGCGCGGCAGTTCAGGGTCGGGGTGGTGCCCGCGCTCAGGGCCTAGCGGAGTGTTGTTGGCCCCGTGTGTTGGGGGGCGCATCGCGCCCTCAGGTGATTGCGACCGGGTGCGTGAGCGGGAGCGGCGACGTCGTCGATACCTACTGTTCGGGGGCACATCGCGCTTGTTGTAGTGGGTGTCAGCGTCGTCAGCCCAAGAGAAGGGGGTACGGTGGGAGTCGGGGGCGTCCAAGTGGTGGCGAGGGGGGAGCTCCGATCCGTCGAGGTGATCCCATGTCCTCGGGTCATCCGCCATGGGGAAGAAGCGGTAGCGCTCGAGGGTGTTGGCCTTCTGTACTTTGCGTGTCGCTTCCATGAAGGCGGGGCACTTACGGTCCCACGACGCGTGATCTGTGGTTTGGCAGTTGACGCAGCGGCGGGTGTCTTCGGTGCATTCCTGTGTGGTGTGGAGGCCGCCGCAGGTGCCGCAGACGTCCTCGATCATGTCACAGTCGCGTGCCATGTGTCCGGGTTCGAGCTTCTGGCAACGGAGGCAGCGACGGGCCTCCTTTCTCAGCTTCTCCACTGGAAGTCGGAGGCCCATGATCGAGAGGCCGTTCATGATGGTCTCGTTGGCTCGCTGAGGGGTGCTAAGTTTAAGTATCAGATGCGCGCGTTCCTGTCCCGGCCTGCGCTTTGCAACTGGCTTGATCCAGTGCGCCGCTACTACTTCCCCTTTATTCCAGCCGTTCTCTCGCTCCATGTCATGGAGTGTCTGCTCGTTCTCTGGGCGTAAGTGTGTAGGCGCGTTTCGGACCAGGCATGCATAGTACTTAGCGCGTATGACCGCGTCGAGGCCGAACTTATCGGTGAAATGGCGCATGTTCTCTGGTCTCTGTAGCCAGCTCGCGCCCTCCTTCGTGTTGACCTCATACAGGAGCCCGCCTTGGTCCAGTCGCTTCACTGTGAGGAAGCGTAGGCCGTCCGGGGGCGGGTGGTTGTCAGCGCGCATGAGGTCGAGGGCGACCATCGCCTTCTGAACGTACTCGGCCGCTGTCAGGGGGGCCGCCGCTGCTGCGCCGTCGTCGGTCTTCTTGATGTCTATCAGGACCTTTCGGAACTGTGCTTCCTGCCTGGCGATGGACGTTGCGTGCGATGTCGGGAGAACGTGCATGACTGTCGCGGCGTAGGATGGTCGCGCTGTAGGGGCCGTGCTTGCCATCGGTTGCGGGGCCTCCGCCCTGGTTGTAGTCGCGTCGAGACGTCCCAAGCTTGTTGTTAGTTCAGCTTGTAGGGTACGCACCGCATCCAGCTCCTTGGTGAGCCGTGCGTGGCCTTCCGCCAGACCGCGGATCTCTTTCGACAGGGTCCCGACTGCCCCCACCAGCTCCAACTGCGCCCTCTCCTGCCCGTCTAGTAGCTCCTCTTGTCGCCGTTGTTGTTCCTCTCGCTGTCGTTTAAGTTCCTCCAGGTCTTCATGTTGCTCACCTCGGATCACCATCGCTGGTTTGAGCCTCTCCCACACTGTGGTGGCCAGGTTGTCGGCGCGGACGTCCTGTGCGTAGACCGCGAAGGCGCAGATGACCTCGATGGCCCATGCGCCGAGCTTAGCCTTAGGCATCGCTGCGAAGTGCAGGAGGCCGGTTGTCAATGCTTCGCTACTCACTCTGGTGTCTTCCGGGATCAGCTGCCACTGGCGTAAGCAGTCAGTCGCCGCGTCCGGTGTCGCTCTCATCTTATTCATTGCGTTGCTGACTTCCAGGGGGAGTTGTTTGGACGTTGGCACTTTCGTCATCGCGTCTAGGTTGACGCTCGCAGCGCGCGTGTTTGGCGTTGCTCTGCGTGAGCTGTCGCCCATGGGGACTCGAGGCTACGTTGTGTAGGGTTCTGACTATCTCGAATAGGACCGTGACTGATGTAAGGAGCTCTTAGAGTATGTAGTATTAGACCCAGGTGGTGCCCCACGTCCGTTAGGCCCCTCCTCTGTTGGGTCCGGAGCGTGGGAAAGTTTTGTAGACAGTGGGCGTTAGAAGCAAGAGAGGATCCCGGGTGCCATGCTACGTTGGGTGTCTTTACCATCTTCGCTAGAATCGCTACCAAGTTCTCCCTCCACCCAATGCGGTGCACCCTGAATGGCGCTCTGTGGTCGAAGCTTGTAACTCATCAAGTAGCCTTGCAGGCTAGCCATCGAGAGCTTCCTGTCCGGGATAACACCTGCGAACTGCGAGGCGAGGTCATCCAGACTTGTCTTCTCGCCATTCGGCGGGGCGAACTCCGAAGACAGGCATGTCGTAGACGCAGAGCTGGTACTCGTGGATGGGTCATAGAAGCATTTGAAGAGTTGCTCTGCCTGCAACTTGCTCGCAAGCCGGAACTCGACGTGCACGTCCAGACGTCCGGGCCGTATCAATGCGGGGTCGAGCGCAGCAACATTATTAGTGGTCGCGAACAATATTCGCCCTTCCTGCACGCCGATCCCGTCGAGGGCATTGAGCAAGCCGCTCAATGTAACGCCGTTCGTGTCCTGAAGCGGGGAGAATGGAGCTGGCTCGCGGGCGGGAAGATTGGTCTCGACGTCCTCGCGCGTCTGCGGGGGCACAGTAGCTGGTGGGAGGGGCACCCCACGCATGATGCCCTGTTTGAAGGCCGCATCTATATCTTCCTTGAGTGCGATGCACTGCTTCGGCAGCCCGCCTATGAGCTCGTAGAGCGCATCATTATCCAGACCCGCGCGCGAAAGAGTGATGATGTATACGTCCAACCCGAGTTCGCCTGCGATGCTTTGAATTGTAGATGACTTGCCAGAGCCCGGGGCGCCGTACTGTCCAATCGATTGAGCTGAGAGAATCCGAATCAAGCGTGTATGCGCCTCACCAGAAGATAGCCCCGACGGAACGGAATACCTAGCAATATGTGAGTCACCATCGGATACCTCGCGGAACATAACACCAACCTCTGGCAGCGTACCATGGCTGACTGACGAGGAACTCGCGGGCATCCTCCAGGAGCATCTCCTTCACCCCAGGATCGAGAATGACGCTCCGAATGGAACGCTTTGGATTCGATGTGATATTAATCCAGTTGTTCAGGCTAAACGGGGCATGAGTGCAGCCTTCGAAGATCCCAAGAGTCAGGACATACGTATTAGAAGCCCATACTGATACGACATTGTCCCTGGCCGCTTTGAACTCCGTTCGAGCTTCATCGAGAAGTGCACCGAGAATCCGGTGGTCAAAGGCGAGAATCCTGGTCCTAACGTCAACGACACACGCCTAAGTTTCATGTCTGCCGGACCAACGTACCGAATTCTGAGCATTTCCTGTGGTTGGAACGAAGAGACTCCCGTCTTCTCCCGACGGCTAACCAGCAGTAAACGTCGTCGGTACCACATGTGATACGTCTTCCCTTCGCGAGGGAGGTACGACATTGCCTTGCCAGTGTCCCTTGGGTCGTCTTTGGTAGAGAGCCATGGATGCATAGAGCGATCGGTCTCTAAGCCGTAGTGACGCGTCGTCACCTCGATGTCTCTTGCCTCACCTGTGGTCGTTATGTGAATTACCCAACTCTCCCAATAGCGCTTTATGACGTACGCCATATAGGTCAGCGCGAAAGCCAATACAGCAGCCAGTCTAATCATCATCAGGCTGCGTCCCGCCAATTCTAACAGAGACGTACTATAGATAGGGTCTTTGTCATGGAATGTCGCGGTGATGCAAAACCTGTCTACGACGGACCTCGCCAACCATGTGAAAATTTGGCGGTACACTTCCATCATGCCGCCTGTGATCAGTAACCTCGTCCCCTTCGGCGAGTGCAGATGACGAAGGAAGATGAGGATACAACAGGGACAGCCCGATGGAAGGGACACGCAGAAGGCCCTGGCCAGCACCATCTGAGCTGTCTGCCGTTCCCGATGAACCTGAGTAGAGGCGTTCGACGTCCATGGGGAAGGGAATGATGGCCAGCGGTTTGCACGGACACCGCACACAGCCTTAAATCTCTGGGCGCAGCGCGTGACCGCAGTAGTGAAACCTGACTTGACGATGGGTGACAGGCAATCAGCGCACTGCGTCTGATTCTGGAGGCAACAAGGGCACGCACCATTCCTATCACGGCTCAGTGACTCCGCTGTAGCAATCATCGGAGTTGCGCGTTCGAGCGCCGATTGTTTGGAATGGGACACACCCGCCTACGATCGAGGTCCTGGGTAGCATTAAATTCTGACGATAGATCTTGTATCATAGACACGAAAGTGTATGGAGATGGGTGGTTAAGACGAGGAAACGATCGTCCGTGAAACACTAACAAGCAAGGGAGTGGCAGAGCATGACAAGTTATTGGACGTTAGTGAGAATTACGAGCATCGAAGAGTTGTGTAGGCGTATTGTACAGCTGGTTCAGGCAATCGTAGCACGTCGTTGTCGCGCTGCACACCATTGCAGCCACGAATCTCATTCATCAGTCTGAGAAGTAGTGCAATAGTCGCAAGCGTACCTCGAAGGATTCTCATGACAACACTTCCTACAGACTATCCTCCCACATCCGTGGCTTGTGTGTTTCCCAGCTTTCTCATCGTCCGATGAACAGCTTGCATGTTCACTGTCGTCTGCATCCAAAGAGTGTGGCTTGCGACGCTTTCCAGTGGCTGCATATCCACGTGCGGAGGGGAGGGTATTCAACATCCCGTTCGTAGTGCGCGAGTTCGTACTAAGCGCGAGCGCGGTACGTCTCGGAGATGGGCAAGGTGTCGGGGTCGTCGAGCGGGTCAGTGCCGGCGTCGGTGGTAGTATGAGTGGCGGTGCGCTGCACGTCCGCGAGCACACTAGACACGTCGTCTCGCGGCATCTACCCAGACGATCAGTAGCACAGATAGCTAAAGGGTGAAGAGCGGACCTCGCACAGCGGACGACATCGATGAGCCTCTGGGCGAGGTTTCTGTGGCATGAAGTGCAGAGCGCAGTCCTCCCAGCGAGTGTGTCGAGATGTTGCTCGGTGAGCTCGGACGTCAACGTCGACGATGACTTGCGGCCAAACGGAGCCGAGGCAAGCCTACGACGTTTGGGAAGCGGCCTTGCGACTCGATTCCCGGCCATATCTGCAGCGGAGAAGATGGAGTAAACACGGTGGTGGATGAGGTAGAAGAATAACCACCAATGTGAGTAACTGTGGCAACAGCCCGCTGACGCCGCACCTTGACCTCGTACCACCATCATGTCCGAAAGACGCCCAACCCCACCGACCACTTCCCCCCGTCCCCCCGCCCGCAACGAGGGCCCTCCTGCCGACAAAACACCCTCAACCGCTCGACCCGGTTCGACGAGTGCTGCAGCGGCAGGCACATCGCGAACCGCGGACTACAACGCTCGCCCTAGTGGCAGCGAACGCAAAGCCAGCGCGTCTGGCATAACCCGCACGTCCTCGTGGCGTGAACGTACCAGGGGCAGTCCTGGCTCTCCCCTCGGGGAGGGCTACAACCCCCCTCCACCTACTGGTGAGACCGTGGTTGTCATGGTCGCAGACACTCCGGCGACGACCCAGTCGGCGTCGGAGACAGTCCCCTCTACCTTCCCTCAGGTGGAGGAGGACTTTGTCTTCGATTATGGAATGCCATCGTCTGCACCGGAAGCCCCTGTCCCGTCGCTCCCCGAGGGAGCGCATCGGGACAATCTCCCTCCCACGCCTCAACAGCCGGAGAGAGCCGCGTCCCCCGTGGACACGGTAATTAAAGACGCAGATGACGAGGTACGCCCTTATCATCCCCGTTCACACGGTCGTGGGAAGTCTCACACCTCGTTGCAGAGCGACGAGAGTAGTGATGACGATTCCACCGACAAGGAAGACGACCGCACGCTGCGGGCTGCTCTTCGCAAGAAGGGCAAGGCCGGTAGCAAGCCGTCAGGAGCGACCTCAGGAGGAATCTCTGAGGTAACGACGCCGAGCGGGGTCTCCTACGCGGGATCCTCTTGAGAGGCCACTCTGGCGGTCTCTTTGAAGGGCGACATCGAGGTCATCGAGACCGCGAACTACGCGCTTTACCAAGACATTCCAGGTAACACACCGTATACGGCGATTTCGGCCATCGCTCGTACGCTCCGTGACGCCTGTGAGATCCTAGCTTCCGGTTCCTCGGAGCTAAAAAAGGCCATGCTCGACGATGTCAAGGAGAGCAGTCGGCTCGCTTACCCCCTGGAGGTTTATCACTCCGTTCAGATCGGGCAGCGCATTGCAGCGCTTGCTCGCGAGTACGCCAGCGTGGCTCCTAAGGAGCATATCGCTGAGATGAATCGGTGCTTCGACAACAACGTCGTCGGCCCCGCTCTCAACCAGGCCATTCAGGCTCTGGAGGATCGTGATCTGATTGTGAGGGGATTCGACAACGCTCGTGACATCATGCACGAGATCGGCAGGGACACCTTCGGTAAGCCGGGTATCGTCCAGCAACACATGGAAGCCGTGGGTAACACCATGGAGTCCATGAGGAAGGTTATCCACATGCAGGTGGAGCGTGCGGGCGAGGAGAATCGCGCACTCAAGGCTCAGGTCGCGGCGCTCACGACGCTGCTCGAGCGGTCGAACCAGAACACGGTCGACGTCAAGGCGATGATGAAGGAGCTTCGCCAGGAACTCGGCAGTCTCAAGGCTGCAACGACGGCCAGCACGAGCTACGCCGGCGTCTCTGCGCCCAAGGGCGCCGGCCCCAAGCCTGCGGAGCCCCCTGCTCCCACCCAGGATCCGCAGAAGCGCCCAGCGCCCGCTCCGACGCCCGCCCCTGGCGGCGCGTCCAAGGAAGGTCCCCCGCCCCCTAAGAAGGCGCGCGGTGACAACGGCGCTGCGCAAGCAGCTGCATCTGCCCCTGAGGACGGAGAAGTTGCGGAGGAGTGGAAGATGGAGTCAGTCTCTGACTGGGCCCGTCTCCGCGCCGCTGCCACCATCGGTGAGCTCGCCCCCACCATCCAACTCCGCGAGGCGTCGGCCATCGCGCGAGGTCTCGGCCTCGACTCGCGCCCTGCGGGCGCTCATCTCCCAGCCGCTGCGCAGCCTGTGGGCACCAGTGCTACCCCAGCGGGTCAGAAGGCGATCACTGCCGGCCCGGAAGTTAAGGCGAAGCCCGAGAAGAAGGAGAAAAAGGGCAAGCCCGTCGAGCACGTGCAATACGCGGGCAATCGGCAGCAAATGGTCCGCACTCTAGTGGTGCGGAGCTCCGTAGCTTTTACTGGGGGCGTTCCTAGCGTCTCCAGCGACGACCTCATCGCCGCAGCCAAGTCAGGCCTCACTGCCGCCACCGTGAACGTGCCCCTGAAGGCCGTCATCAAACACTCGGGCAAGGACGCCATCCTGGAGTTCTTAGCGCGCCCCTCTTCGGAGGAAGTCATCGGGGTACGCAACTCCGTCGTCAGTATGCTAGCGCTGAGGCTGCCGGGCACGGTGGCTTCGGTCGACTTTGCATCCCCACTCACGCGGGTTGGAATCGAGGGATTCCCCAAAATGCGCCAGATCGCAACTCTGGGCGGCCGCACCACGGTCGGGGAGTATTCGCAACACGAGGTGTGGGCGGAACTCCAAGCAAGCGCCAAGACGGATAAGCGGACGAAGGAGTTCGCCGACTTCGTCTTGGAATTCACCTCCGCGCCGGTCGCGAAGTTCGAGGGCAACCCAGGCGGCTCAGGCGTCTGGGCTTGCTACGTCAAGGACACGGTACGCGGCTCCATCTCGGAGCGGTTCTGCACAGACAAGTTCGCGATCAAATTATTCGGTCGTGCTTACCGCATCCGGCGCCTTTCGGCCCGGAACTCGATGCCCTCGTGCACGAGGTGCTGGCGGTGGGGTCACTCCGCCGGCCAGTGCTCGCAGATGGGCCTATTCTGTGGCCGATGCGGCTCCAAGCACCAAGACCTTGCGCACGAGAGCTCTGCTCTTTGTTGCGCGGGGATTCGCCTCCACAGTGGCAACGCTCCGGACGAATGTCCGCCGGAGCACGCCTATTGCCCCAACTGCAAGACGAAGGGTCACGGCCCCTCGGATCGCATCAATTGTAAGTTCTGGCAGCATTCGTCAGAGAAGAAGTGGATCGAAAACCACTCCGCGCGCGCGGAGTCGGTGAAGGATCAGCTCGCGCGCGAGAAGAAGGAGCTTGACTCCATCAAGAAGACGCTCAAGGAAGCCAAGAAGGCTTCTGATGAGGCGAGGCAGACTGCGGAGACTGCCTCCATCAAAGAGGTGTCTCAAGGACTCGCGGAAGTGACCGGAATGGTCATGGATGCCTAATCTCGTGAGTAGTTGCCTTATCAATGACAACCTACAACGGGGCTGAACGGGGGACTTCAGCGCGCAGTGCGTCCCCTTCTCTACCGGAGCCACTAGACCGGAATGCAGAGCTGAGAGCCGCCACGGAAAGGTTATTAGCAGGATTGGATCAGGAGTTGGGAGCGAAGGCGCGAGGCGATGTGGAAGCCGGCCCCGTTCCAAATTTAGATCATATTTTATACGGGCACGAGGGTGCACCGGACCATGTACATCAGGATGTGGAAGCGGAAGCCGAAGCGGCTCCGCAGTATACTATTCAGTGCGTATCAGCAAACGTACAGAAGTCCCACGAGAATACTACCCAGCTTCTCGAAAAGTACCGGGACGCAGACATTATATGCGTGCAGGAAATATTCTGGGGAAAAATCAAAATGATCGTCTCCAGCAAAAATAAGAAGGGTGATGTGTATGAACAAACATGCGCTGATACGCCTGAGCTGTGGCTCTACCCCGATACGGTCGGGGCTGGCTCTTTTCGCGCTGTAGGCCGAACCTCGAACGGGACCGCGTTGGACCGTAGGATCGCTTATCGCGCGGCTTAGCGAGCAAGTCGGAACGTACCGCCTCGATCGTCGCGACACGGGTACGCACCGTCGCGGCCTATCGCGGCCTCGTCGCACGAAGGAACTCAAGTCGCACACTCGGGAAGTCAAATCGTAGACGCTAGGTCGCATTGTCGAACTAGCTAGCGCAGTACACCGTGAGTCGTAACTACTTCCGACCATGACAGGGTACGAAGGGATGCGGGCCGCACCCATGTTGCCCGGCGTTCCTCGGCAAGCCTCCCCCTCGAGCAAGTCCACCTCTACCCCTCGCACCTCCTCGCCCACGTCGCGGACCCGTCGGGGTGTTCAGAGCGCGAAGCGTATCGCTCAGGTTGGGGCCCGCAGGGTTTGTAGCGGGTTCCGGCACCAGCGCGGGCATCGTATCATCGGGACTGTCAGTCAGCTCGGACGGCTTGTCGCGACTCGCCTCAAGCAGGCGGTCGACCAATCGGGACATCTCGCTCACGATCGTCGGCAAGGAACGGTAGTCGTCGAGGTACGTGGGCACTGCCGTATACATGGGCAGTCCTACGGCAAGGCGAGTGTTCGGCTGGGTCTGTTTGTAGAGGACAGCTGCTTCCGACCAAGCGAGCGTCGGGAACGGTACACCGACCCTCTCGATCTCGGGGGAGTCGCGATCCTTGAAGACCTCGTCGAAGTAGTCCAGCATCTCCTTGATCTCGCGGTATGCGAACGGCGACGGAAGGCTACCGGGTTCGGCAGCGGTGACATGGCAGTACGACTCCAGTACGGCACGCTATCGTCGCGGTCAGCAACAGCTCTATCGGGGCGCGCCAGCAACGTACCAGGTGCCAGCGGGCGCCATGCGCCCAGGCTAGCCACTCTCGCGACCTGGAGGGTTGGTACTGCGGTTCGATCGCGGCGTCAGCCAGCAAGACGTCGATAAGCCTCGCGAAGCGGATGCGGTGTGCATTTACAGTTGTCTCGTTGAGGGACATGTTGCTTGTGTCTGGGGAGTTCGTCTCTCCGGCGCAGGTTCATATCTCTTCACCGTCGGGCATCTATCGGGCACTCTCGAAGGTTCCATCGGAGTGCGGCTGTGCGTATCGCACTAGTCGCACATGGTACTCGGCCATGTCGCGGCCTCCCTGGACTGTCGTGCGATGTTTCTGATTTATGTGATTGGTTGTGTGTTCTCTCGGACGATATTTCTCATCATGTCGTGATTCATACGTGCTGGCCGGTTTGTTCCGGTCAGGCGTGTCTGCCTGTACATTACCCTAGACTTTTCCCCCAATACACCAGAGACCGTTACCCTCTCATTTCCCGCACGTTTGCACGTCTGTTCGTCGTCGAGACTCGCTCGACTCGCTCGCCCGTACGTAGGTCATCGCGCGCTGTCCGGTTCGAAGCACCGGCTCGCAAGTCATCGCAAGTCATCGCAAGGTCATCGCTAAGTCATCGTTCATCGCGCTCTATCGTCGCTCGTCGCGAGTGTACTCCTTCGCTGCGGAAACTAGCCCGTACTCCTCCTTCCATATCAGACCACCCCTAACACCCCCACTGTTCGTTCTTTCCTGAGCGCAGCCCTCGACCCCGTCGGAGCCCTCGTGCCATCCCTCGGTCTCCCGCACACGTGTCTTGTGTGGAGGGTTTCGTGCTCGTTCGGTCACATCATATTGGAGCCCACCGCGAGGGGGGTGTATAGTGCAAAATTTCCCAGCCCCTGTACCCAGTCGACCTCGACGACTACATCGCTTTCGCTCCCCACGACCTCTTAGCGTTCGCGCTCGACAGTCGTCTCGGTCCCGGTCACGCACGACGCATACTCGGATCTCCACCTATCTCTCCCGATCGTTCTCATCCACCATCTCCCGACGAGGTTGAGCGTGTTCTTGGTCAACTCGACCCTGAAAGCTCCCGACAGTCTTCCCCCGATATCCCACTAGCGCAAGTTTTTCATCGCGATCTTACCGCCAATCACTCTCCCTACGCGACGCCCCTATCGTCGCCGCTATCTTCTCTTCCCCCTTCCCCGGCACTGACAACCGGGTATCCACTTCCGAATCTGCCGACCACTCGTCGCGGATCCGTTACATCTCGCGTCGAGCCTACGCGATCATCTCGTACGCGCGCGACAGCATCTCGATCTCGTATTCCCCGACTCTCAGGTCCACCACCACCACCGCGCGAATCTCCATCTCCCGATATGGCTGACAACGAAGCGAACAACCAGCCGCCTGTTGCTCCGGTCATGGCGACGGCAACCCAGTACATGCCTGTTCGAGGTCACTCGACAGCTCCGACGTTTGATGAAACCGACCCCCGCGCGCTCGACAGGTACCTCCAAGACCTCGAAGCACACTTCAAGCGCTGCCAGGTTGTCGACGAAACAGAACGTAAGGAGTGGGCAGTGCGATACCCCTCCATCCGCGTCGCGGACCTTTGGACGTCGCTACCCAGCTTCAAAAACGAGCAGCAGACCTACGAGCAGTTCAAGGCAGAGCTTCGTGGACTCTATCCCGGCTCCGACGGGACGCGCCGCTACTCGACGAACGACCTATCCCGACTGGTGAACGATCGCCTGAGGGTTGGTATGGTCAACGCGCTCGACCTGGCCTCCTACTATCGCGAGTTCTACGTTATCGCACAGTACCTCAAGGAGACGGGTTCACTGTCTAGCCTCGAGCAGGATCGCCTTTTCCAGCGCGGCTTCCCTCTGACACTGTGGAACACAATCGAGAACCGACTCTTCCTCAAGAATGCCGACTGGCCCCGCCATATGCCGTGGAGTTTCCAGATGATCTACGAGGCAGCTCAGTGGGTGCTAGACGGCCCGACGACCGCTTCGACCTTCCAGCAAGTGGCCGCGTCGAGCGCGATCGCGCCCGCGACGGGAGGTTTACTACCCGTATCAGCGCCCAACCTAGTCAAAGTGGAAGACTTGATGCCAATGCTGCAAAATCTGCTCAGGTCGCAGTCCGACGAGTACAGCCAACCGCCCCGCCGAGCGCTGGGTACAGCCACCCTCGGCGCGCCGAATCGTCGCGCTGATCGCGACGGTCCGCACTGCTACTACTGCGGTCGAGTAGGTTGTCGCATTCCCACCTGCCCGCTAGCCGACGAAGACATACGCCGTGGACTATGTGCACGGACAGCGGAGGGCAAGCTCGTGTCCTTCGACGGTCTGTTCCTAGCACGGGGCGAAGGCCAAACGCTCCGCGATGCGATGTTCGAGCACGCTGGTCAGCACGGCAAACTCACTACGAGCGCGACAAGCAGTGTTCCACCGGCCCCTGCGCCCGCAGCAGGGACGATGATGCTCGAGGCGTTTAGCGACGAACCGCGACATGCAGCCATGTACTCCCTCGAGCTCGGGGAGCGTCTCAACCAGATTCAGTGCGAACTGGCCTCGCTGACAGAAGCGTACACCCAGACGGCCCAGAAGAAGGTCGCGTTCGACGGAGTTGTGATCGAGCAGCGCGCACCGCGTCCTGGTCAGCGCCCGAACAGCGCGCAAGGACGAAGGAACAAGTCGCCGAGGCGCGATGGACCCCCAGGAGTCAGGCAAGTACGGTTTGACGACCAATCGGCACCCCCAGCAGCGGCGGCGCCAGCGCCGGCTCCAGCACGAGCACCCTCGCCAGCGCCGGCACCCGCGACCATCGCGACGCCCCAGGCACCCGCCGCGCCCGTCGCAACTGAGCCCGAGCCTCCCGTCCACCCGTTCGCACAGGTGCGCGACGCAACCTACGCTCCTCCGACGACCCGGAATTTCGGCGCGCTACCGACGAAGTACAAGAGTCGCGACGGGACGTACACGAACCTTGCCCCGATAGTACAACAGCAGATCACCGAAACGATCTACAAGCGGTCCATGGCGCAGCCGGTCATTCCCCTCACGATCGAAGAGATTCTCAGCATCTCGCCAGACGTACGCAACAAGTTCCGCGAGGCGGTTACCCCACGACGGGTCGTTCACGACACCGGACGAACGGTACCCGCGACAGAAGGCGCGACAACCGCGACCATCGAGGGAGTCGACGAGGAGCAGAGCGCGGTCTTCGAACTCGACTGCCACGGAGATGTACTTGATGACGGTGCGACGGTTATACCGGACGTTTACGAGACCTACCTGCGCGTCTCCAAGTCACCGGAGCCCAACGAACTCCTGGTAGCATCGGAGTCGCACGCGCTACGCACGATCGAAGTCAACATCGACCGTCGCGAGACAATTGACTGCATCCTCGACCCAGGATCGCAAGTCATATGCATGTCGGCCGCCCTATGTCACCATCTCGGACTCATGTACGACCCGACGATAACCCTGTCCATGCAGTCAGCGAACGGTGGAGTTGATCGCTCCCTAGGACTTGTCAAGAACGTACCATGCCAGATTGGACCTATCACGCTGTATCTGCAGATCCACGTTATCCAGCGGGCCTCCTACGACGTACTACTTGGGCGACCCTTCGACGTGATCACGGAGAGTGTGGTGCGGAACTATGCGGACGAGACGCAGACGATTACCTTGATCTGTCCGAACACGGAAAGCAAGCTCACGGTCCCGACGCGGCCACGCGGCAAGCCCAGGTTCAAGGAGGTTTTTTCAGCGGCCCCCGTCGCGACCTTCGAACAGCTAGTCGATAGCGAAGACGGGGATCAAGTCGCCCTGGTGGTAGACTACGCAGGCGGCCTCGCGACGGTCCCTGCATACGCTGGCCTCTCGTCGCTGGACGACTCGGTGCTAGCCGCCACCTTCCTTTCAGTACCCGAAACCTTTCCATCCTACATATATGACACGATCGAAGCAAGTTTACCGCCGCGGCGAGCAGCGACACCACCCGATGAGCAAGTTGAAGATCAGAACGGTCGCGCTGGGCGCGACAACCTCGATACCCGTACCGACACAGCCGAGGACCCTGGCGACGTAGCGACGTTCGCCCAGGCCAAATCGAAGAAGAAGTACAAGCCCGTAGCACTCAAAACGCGACCTGTCCTAGGTTCGCTGCCCGACAAGTTTCGCATCGTGCGTGATATCAAGGGCGATCCTCTCGCGACCGAGCGCAAGCTCAGTCCGAACCCCCCTCCTTTCAAGCCAGAAGGCCGTTACACCGCGGAGCGAGCGGAGAATACCGACAAGCTCCATAACGATGGACTACTCCTCCCCGCGGAACGCGACCTTCTGCACCACTTTATGTCACTCAACAACGAAGCTTTCGCCTGGTCCGACGCCGAGCGAGGCAACTTCAAGTCCGAGTACTTTCCCCCGATCGACTTCCCCGTCATACCCCACACTCCGTGGGTGCAAAAGAACATTCCGATACCGCCTGGTCTGTACCACGAAGTCTGCAAGATTACTCGCAAGAAGATCGACTCCGGTGTCTACGAACCGTCGAACTCGTCCTATCGCTCGAGGTGGTTTTGCGTCGTCAAGAAGGACGGAAAGTCGCTCCGACTAGTGCACAGTCTCGAGCCCCTCAACGCAGTCACGATCCAGCACTCGGGTGTACCACCAATTCCAGAGCACCTCGCCGAAGAGTTTGGCGGTCGCGCTTGTGGTGCGATGCTCGACCTCTTCGTCGGATACGACGAGCGATACATCGCGGAATCGTCGCGCGACCTGACGACCTTCCAGACTCCGTACGGCGCGATGCGGCTTACGACCCTCCCGATGGGTTGGACGAACGCGGTTCCTATCTTCCACGACGATGTCACCTATATCTTGCAACCCGAGATCCCGGAATACACGATCCCCTATATCGACGACGTACCTGGCAAGGGACCCGCAACTGAGTACGACGGTGAGCGCATACCCGAGAATCCTGGCATCCGACGCTTCGTCTGGGAGCACTTCCAGAACTTGAGCAGAATCGTGACGCGCATGCGATACGCCGGCGGAACGTTCTCCGGAGTCAAGAGTATCCTCATCGCGCGCGAGACCATGGTCATCGGGCACCGCTGCACCCCCGAAGGTCGCAAGCCCGACGAATCAAGGGTCGCCGCGATACGACACTGGGGTCCATGCCAGTCCCTGTCAGACGTGCGAGCTTTCCTAGGAACGATAGGTGTCTGCCGGATTTTCATCAAGAACTTCGCGCATCGTGCAGATTCCCTCACACGACTCACTCGGAAGGACGTACTCTTCGAGTGGGGCCCGGAACAGCAGGCCGCGCAGGACGATCTGAAGAGCGCGCTGCTCGATTGCCCCGCGCTTCGTGCGATCAAATACCAGAGCGAGTCGCCAGTGATCCTCGCTGTCGACACCTCGTATATCGCGGTTGGATATCTCCTGTGCCAGTGCGACGAAGAAAACCCCAAGCGACGGTTCTTCAACCGCTTCGGTTCGATCACGCTGAACGATAGGGAGCGCAGATTCTCACAACCGAAGCTCGAGATCTACGGACTGTTCCGTGCACTGCGCGCGCTGCGCCTTTACCTGGTCGGCATCCGCAACCTGGTCATCGAGGTCGACGCGCGCTACATCAAGGGTATGCTCCAGAACCCAGATGTCGCACCGAGCGCCAGCATCAACAGGTGGATCGTCAGTATTCTCATGTTCCACTTCACCCTCGTTCACGTCCCTGGCACGATGCACGGTCCCGATGGTCTGTCGCGACGACCGCGACAGCCCGACGATATCGACCCCGACGACGCGGATGACGGTTTCGACGACTGGATCGACAACATGTATTCCTTCATGCACATGATTCAGCCTGCGCTTTCGCCCCCCCTACCCATCCCTGGTGGCACTTGCGTGGATGTGTTGGCACTGACCGAGGACGGTCAGGATTTCAGCAAGTATGAGGGAGTAGCATCCTATGCTACGTCTATTGCGCCCGATGACTCCGACTTCATCATCGGCCCCAATACGGTCGAAGACCCCGACGACGACTATACGATAGTACCCCGATCGAACAAGGCGCAAGAACTGGACGCCCGACTGCCCGATGTACAGAAGTTCCTCGAAACACTGGTCAGACCGAAGCACGCAGCTGGCGACAAGGAGTTCGATGCTTTCTACAAGTACGCGATGCAGTTCGGCATGATCGGAGGTCGACTATGGCGCAAGGATCCGCAGGGCGCACACAAGCTTGTTATACAGCCGGAACGAAGACTCCATATCCTGCGCGAGTGTCACGACAAGATAGGCCATCGCGGCATCCACGCGACGATCGCAGCTGTAGCGGAGCGATTCTGGTGGCCCGAGCTCAAAGCTGACGCTGCCTGGTACGTGCGGAGCTGCGACCTCTGTCAGAAGCGGCAGTTGAAGCAGGTCCTGATTCCTCCGACGGTCGCACCCCCAGCGGGTCTCTTCGTCAAGGCGTACATGGACACGATGTTCATGCCGAAGTCAGGTACCTTCAAGCTCATCAGCCAGGCGCGGTGCTCGACTATCGCATATCTCGAGGCACGGAAGCTCCGTCGCGAGACAGGAGAAGCTCTCGGTATGTTCATCTACGAAGATCTCCTCTGTCGCTGGGGTACCTTGGCCGAGATAGTCACCGACAACGGAGCACCATGGGTCAAGGCACTCGACTACCTCTCGAAGAGGTTCCACATCAACCATATACGGATCAGCAGCTACAACTCCCGAGCGAACGGTATTGTCGAGCGAGCACATTTCGACATGCGACAAGCGCTGTTCAAAGCAGCTGACGGCGATCAATCCAAGTGGTCGCAAGTATTTCACTCTGTTGTCTGGTCGGATCGTGTTACGGCTAAGAAGAGAATGGGTTGTTCGCCCTACTTTGCAGCGACAGGTACACATCCGATCCTACCCCTGGACGTCGTCGAAGCGACATGGCTAGCGCCACCTCCCGATGCAGTCCTCTCGACGACCGACCTCGTCGCACGGCGTGCGATAGCCCTGCAAAAGCGATCGGAACAACTTGCGACGATCAACTCGAAGGTCTACGAGGCGCGACGGGAAGCTGCGCGACGGTTCGAGCAAGAGCACCAGTACACGATCAGGGACTTCGACTTCCAGCGGGGCGACCTAGTACTGCTACGCAACACTGCGATCGAGAAGGCACTCAACCGCAAGATGCGTGCTCGATACTTGGGCCCGATGGTCGTCATATCCAGGAACCGAGGAGGAGCATACCTCATCGCAGAGCTCGATGGTACGCTACTCGACAGGCCGATAGCGGCATTCCGCGTCATCCCCTACCTACCCCGACGATCGATACACTTCGACCTTTCGAACGTGGATGTCACCCTAGAGCGTCTCCGAGAGATGGAGCAGTCCGACAGCTGGGGCGACGACGACGATGCACTGGTAGAACCCCCCGACGATGCAGAAGGGGTCCCCGACGAAGAAGATTAGGGCGCGAGGTCACCGACGTCGTGCAAACTCGATACCCATTCCCACTCCCTAAGAACTGTAAACTATACAAGTCAGAATCATTCATTTATTTCTATCCAAGTTCGACCGAGTCCCCACATATCGAGCACGCGACGGTTCAGCAAAATGTCAATAATCGAATTAACCCCGGAGGGCGCGACAGTACGAGACAATACATGCGGGACAAGCGACAGGAGGAGCGAAGACAGCTAGGTACACAGCGACGACAGGAGAACGGAGCATACAAGAGGGGACGGTAGCTAGTGAGACACTAACTACCGACGACAGAATCCCCAGCGACGCACTCAACCTTGAGCCCGAGACCTCTTGCGCGGGCGGCCCGACTCTGCTGCCATGGCGGTGGCACGAGATGGGCCCGCCTCAGGTTCCACCTCGGGGCCGACGGTCGCGTGGTCGACCGGGTCGTAACTGAAGGCGAAATCCTCGCCGACGGGCGCGGTAAGGTCGCTGTTGAACAATAGAGAGCGCCTAACTAGGCAGCCGAGTTCACACACCGGTACTCCGGGTAACAGGGGTAACACATGCATCGTAGATAGAATCACATGCATCGGGATTGGTACTATACAGTAGCTTAGTCAGACGGTCTCCTACATGTATATAAGGACCCCTGTAGCGTAGTACAATCCCAAGTCGCTCAACAGCAACTTTCGTGTGCATCAAGCCTCACAGCTAACTGAACAGGTAAGCTAGCGTCCCGCTACACTGCGTAAGAGTACGCTGCTCGTCAGGTTATGAGCCCTGAACACTGCGCGGTACTGCGCCTTTATGGCTGCGTCCGCTGCGGGTCAGGATAGCTTGCCTGGACGTCGCCCTTAGGGGCTTTGACGTCAGGGGGAGACTTTGCGCCTATATGGCTGCAAGTCGGGCACAGCCTCGCTGTCGCCATCCCAAACAATGAGTCCAGTGTGGTGTTAGCGCCATTTTGGCAGCATAAGAAAGAGCGCTGATAATGCGTTCACAGAACCTTATCAACCAACCGCTCTACCACCACCAATCAACAGAAAATGTCGAACTCTCTGCAAAACCTCGTCCCCGTTCTCGACGGATCGAACTACCGTCGATGGGCCGATTTGATGAAGGCGTACCTGCAGTCGCAAGGCGTCTGGATTCTCATCGAGATCCCCGACGGCTTCGATGAGCCTGTTTTGGCTACGGACGGCGGAAACCGCGCAGAAGTCCTCGAATGGATGCAAATGCAATCCAAAGCTATGGGCAGCATTCGATTGCGCCTAAGCGTCGAAGTCGCGCAGCTCGTCAGAACCAAGACGACTGCAAAGACGATCTGGAATACCCTGAAAGGGCTCTACGGAGGGACCAGCGCTATGGGGGCCTTTGCCTTCTTTAAAGCAGCTATAAACGTCCGTATTCCGGCCAACGAGCACCCCGGCCCTGCGATTTCAAAGATCCAGAGCAATCTCGACGAGCTCGATGGAGCTGGTCTCTCTCTGCCGCCGCAGATGAGAACCCTGATTATATTGGGGGCCGCTCCACCTCGGTATGAGACAGCTATCCAGCTGGCCCTCAACAAGATCGAGATCAAAGATCTCACACCGAGCAGCGCCCAGGACGCTTTAACCGCCTCCTGGGAACAGTCGAAGAACAAGGGGCAGCAGTCCGCCCAGAAAATCTCTGCTATCAAGCAGAAGAAGGGCAACCCATCCTTCTCGCAGCAGCAGCGCCCTGAGGGCAGCAGCAGCGCGGGTAAGAAGGAGTGGAAGGACAAGGGCAAGGAGAAAGCAAAGGGCTTTACTCCTAGGGGAAAGCGCGGCGGTAAAAACCGTGGTAAGCCGCATTCGCACGACGAGCACGCAGAAATGCACATCGCCGACACCGTGTTGATCCCCGCCCCGACGACCAGCACCGTCGTCGAGTTAGCGCCTTCGGGCAGCAGGACTCGGAAGGTCGCAGCACCTGCCCCCAACAAGGGCAAGAAGCGCGCCCGCGGTGACTGGCTCGGAGAAGCCCTCCAGCTCGCCAAGGACCTGGACGTCGCCGGCACGCCGGAAACAATCCGCGCGTTGAAGGAAGTCGTGAGCTCCGTTCACATCGAAGAAGTCCCCTCGGACACCGAGTCGCGCGCTTCAAAGCGCAGCAAGCTCAGTGACGACGACATGGCCGATCGCATCGACGAGGTCATGCGCGATGAATACATCAGCGAGGACGACGACTTCCGCGACGCCGAAGAAAGGTCCATCGTCTGGGCAACAGACGAAGAAGACATTGACGCGCACGACGCCGAGCTAAACGGCATGATAGCGCAGGCCACGGGCCTTGCGCCCCCTATCGTCGACGAAAGCTTTCGGAACCCGTTAACGGGTGAGCTCCGCTGCATGGAGCCATATGATGGCTACGACGACTGGGGTAATGAGTATGTCACTCAAATTCCTAACCCTATGCAAGTTACTAACAGCGCTTTGACAGCCGCTTCTAACTTGCACAACGGCGCTCGGACATTAGTTAATGTACTTGGTAGCGGCTTAAAAAATATACAATGTATTCATTCGCGCGACTACGCTGCGTGCTCACGTTGTAAGGGTAAAGGAAAAAGTCGCTTTTCAGCGAATGAGTGGCTACTGGACTCAGGTGCATCTTTGCACATTACAAATGACATAAGAGACTTCTCAGAATTCGAGTATCTCCAGACTCCTATCCGTACTCAAACGGCACAACAAGGAGCGGTAGGAAGCATTATTGCTAAAGGAACTGTGTTCCTAAACTACCAAATAGACGAACAATGGCTGCAGACGCGCCTGTACCCTGTCTATTATATGGAAAATTGCTCGGCTCGTCTCTTGTCATTGGGGATGTTCCTCCAAGACGGACTAGACTTGCGCGCAACAGCGCAGCATATCAGTCTGTATGAACCAGGAGCGCGGAAACCTTTATTCAGGTTTACACCGCAGCACCCGGACACTACCACCTTCACCCTCGTGGCTGAATCGGGTGAAAACGTTCAGAATATTTATGTGAACGTAAATGAAGTCGATTATTCGACTATGCATCGCCGCTTTGCACACCCTTCAAAGGACGTGCTTGCAAAGCGAAGGAGCATACATCTGGGTTTCCCAGAAAGGTGGAGATTCCTAAGGACTCACCAATATGCCAAGGATGTGCAAAAGGGAAAATGCACTCTAAGTCTTTCCCGCCGTCCAACTACCGGGCAAAGGCACCGTTTGAACTTATTCATTCGGACTTAAA